>JAPKID020003137.1:0-12618 GCA_026931265.2 Tropidonophis doriae
CCATAACTACCCGCGCGGCTGCATTTTGGACCAACTGTAGCCTCCGGATGCATCCCAAGGGGAGCCCCATGTAGAGATGTTATTAGTGTTGTTTTTGTACTTCCCCTTAGATATAGAAGTTACCATGGTTTAGGATAGATTCTTGCCATTTAGCCAAGAGAGGTTGATTGAAACAAAAGAAATGAGGATTTAGAAGTGAAATGCAAATTCCAACATTTAATATTCCATTTCAGGAAACAAATTTGCTTCAGTTCCAAAGGCAGAAAGTTTTGTTGTTTGCATTTCAACTTCTGTGGCAACTGTTTTAAAAAATGTGTCTCAAATTGTGACCGTATTAATGCCCCCAACATTGTACCTGACACCCAATTCTGCAGTTCCTCCTGGTTTGGATATTTCCTGTTAACCTTTCTCAGGGGCAACAAAAGAGAGTGGAATAAATGCTCCTGATTTATTTATCTAGAAGATACAAATTTTTAGTTTGAGTGGAATGAACATCCTAGCCTGAAGACTTACCCAAATAGCAAGGTCCCAAGTTCAAGAGACAACCACAATGGGGACAATCCCCATCATTGTAGGTCAAATCTTTTTAGAATTGTCATGATGATGTCTATTCAGTTACATCAATTTTTTAAAAAAGGAGAACTGCAGCATTGTGCAATTCAGGAAAATGTGGCTAAGAGCACAGCAAAGAAGGGGAGACTGAGGTTTGCCCTGTAGAAACAGAGAAGTGGATGGGGGTTTCCATTATTCACCCAGAGGGAGACACCAGGCCTCTTTGCTGTGTTCCAGAGGGGAGGGTTGAAGGAGGTGGGGGTCACAGGAGAACAAAGGTGGAGCAGGTAGGCCCACTGGCCTTGACTGTGTGGGATATAACCCTGGTTTTCTCCACATATGGCTGTTCTTTGGCTGAACCCTTTGGCCCTTGATGATGCATGCTGCCCTTCCCATCCCACTCCTAGAGGTCTCCTGGCTCCAGGCCATTTTAACACTCACTACCACTGCCTTGGTACTAAAATCACTAACACCCCAGTCAACTGTTTGTGTGGCAAACACATTCATGGTATGGCCAATGACAAGAATTAATCCAGAGAGGTGAACCTTTCTATCAAGTATCCCAGCGGCTGCTGCATTCATGGCCTTGGCATGCTGGTAGCCCCAGAAATGTATCAGTCCTTTTTTTTTTTTGTATTAAAGTAGGAGATATGTTGACTCCCTTTAAAAAGAGCTCTCTCCCTCCCTCCTCTTCCCCTTTTGCTCAAAAATGTTTAGCTTGGGCGGTGCCCACTGCTGACAGCAATTGAAATGTGCACGAAGGGCAAATTTTAGTCCTTTGTTTTTTAATTTTCTTTTTCCCTCATTTGTATGTTTCCATGATTTTGGCTCTGCCTTTCCCTGCCCCCAAACTTCAGGAGGTACGTACCCCCATATCTCCTTGCTAGCTTTGCTGGGGCCGAGGCCGTGCTACAGTGCTTGCTTGTTTTTTTTTCTGTTCTCTTTTATTTTTACTTGCTGCTGATGTTACTCGTATTGCTATTGTTGCCACCATTGCTAATTGGCTGCACAGTCCCTGGGGAACTGGGGTGGGCCAGGGGGAGACGTGGGATGGTGATGGTGGGGGGTGCAGAGATGGGGAGAGGAAGTGCTTGTGTTCTGCTAGGCACGAAATGGAGAGAGAAGAGAGAGCAGTGACTTTCCCAAACCATGAATCGGATAGCTATCCTCTTCATCCCGCTTTTCTAAAATTCACATTGATCTCGCTGGATGTCTTCTGTGACTCGCAGGTTGTAAAGTCCTGAAGTACTTCATGTTGTGGGAACTAGGCCTGCGTGTGAGTTTGAGCTTCCAGAGGGGCAGGTGCTACCCCGTTTCCCTGAAAATAAAACCTCCCCAGATAATAAGGTTTTTGATCACATGCACTAAAATAAGCCCTCCCCAAAAATATTGCAACACAGCAGCAGCCATGAGGTGACCACACTCGCCATCACCTGCACCTCAAAAATAATAAGACCTCCCCAAAAATAAGGCCAAGTGTTTATTTCAGGGGTCAAAAGAAAATTAGACTCTGTCTTATTTTGGGGGAAACACAGTAGGAAGGGCATGATGGGGTTTGGGGGAAAAACCCTGTGGAATAGGGTGCTTCTCTTGCTTTAGGAAGCCCACATCCCTTTGGAAGTATTCAGGGTTACAGTTTGATAGTAGAGAATATGGATATATCTGAAAAATATTTTCAGTAATACTAATTTTAAGTAATACTTAAACAAGAAGGAAAGAATTGAAAGAGAGCAAGTTTAAATCTCTCTAACCCCATTAAAAAAAAAGAACGGGGAGAGCTCAGAATTGTCAGCTTCTCTCTTTTTTTCCACCTCACCCTTAGTATTACTGAAAATTTTCCCTATGGTGCTGACAAGCTGAAAATAATAATTAAAAATAACGTATGACTTCCAACCCCAAAATGTTGTTTGACCTGTTTTGGGATAGCTATTACAGGAAAAGAAAACACATTTCTCGTTAAGTTTGAAGGATGCTGGAAATTGCTATTTCAGCTACACTTAGCATACCACAGATTAATTCATTATGTATTTGAAAAAATTGTTATACCTTTCCAGTCTTAGGTAATGGGAAGTTCACTGCAGTGTAGTTGATTCAAGAGGCTTTTTCCAGATGCTGTAGTTCAGTCTTGATGATTGCAGTGCCATCACGAACCTTCGTCAGCCCTACATCATGCAGCTGATGAACTTAAATCATTGAAAGATGAATCATGAATCTCTTCTCCATTTAAAAGTCTTTAGAAATTCTCAGTCATCCAGATCATGGTTGTCTCAATGGTACTTTTTCTGGAGGCAACTGGACTTTCTTGTTTTTTCTTTTGAAGAAGTTTAGCTTCTCATTCCAGAAGCTTCTTCAGCTCTGACAGCATAGTAGGGAATGGAAGGACTTACATTCCTTTTATTTTCAAAAGAAAAAACAAAGTCCATTTGCCTCAGAAAAAAAAGTCCTTTGGGACAACCTCTCCCTCAAGGCACTAGCATAGTGTGTATTTTTGTTTAAATCTAAAATATCTTCAGTTTACTAACCCCCTACCATTACTTTCAGTTAGGAAAAGAATCACTAAAAGCATATTTTTAAGAGGAGCCCATTCATATTTTCTGCTTGTCATTAAAAAAAGAAACAAAGAAAATAGAAACAATTAATCAATGAGAGCAGATTTAAATATAGAATCCCTATTGGTAATGTGTAATTTTCATCCAGGGGCACTAAACAAAACAAAAATGCTGCCAGTGTGAAAAGGAATAATAAAATATTAGTTGTTTCATTGATTGTGGCAATGAGTTAGCCATGCTCTGGTCCTGTGTGGAACAAAAAAGACCATTAATTATATTTATATTTATATATCTCAAATTATATTTGAGATAGTTTCCAGTTAGTTGGGATGGCACAGGATCAAAATGTCCAACTGGATCAGAGGAGAGAAGATCGTGATCTTCTCTTATCAGATTCAGATTATTGGTTCAGTGCCATTCCAACTGACTAGAATCCACTACGCATAATGAAGGTTCTTCTTTTCAATTGCTTAAATTATTGATCAATTTATGGATGTCACTTTTTAACAATCTCCTTTTTTTGATATTTACAATAAACCTGTAAATAGGTTATCCTTTCTATTTTATGGACTTAGAATAAGAACAGGATTGGAACCAGAAGTGGGTTCCTACTGGTTCGCCTGAACCAGTAGTGGTATGGCGACCTGGGTCACTGGAACGGGCCATGCCCCTGAACCGTTTCCCTGGTCGCCACCGTCACCATTTTGATTTTGAGTTCTGCACATGCGCAGAACAAATTTAATTGAACGACACAAAGCGTGCGTGCATGAGCAAACCGGCAGTAAAGCCGGCCAGAGCCCATCCCTGATTGGAACCTTCCCCAACCAGGAATCTGCCCAACGAGTAACTCTTGTAATTTTTAGTCTTCATAGTTATTAAAGTATCATCATCCCTGGAGATGCCTGGTTGATGAAGGCAGAGGCTTGAATAATGCCACCCAATAAATTTGTAGCTGAATGGATGGAATCCATCGTTTGTTAAATCATATAATATTAGCATTAGCTATAACTGTATTATTAAAGTGGTTTGTAACTGGGAGGGGTTAAAATGGTGTGTAATTAAAAGCAATGCAGGTGTATCTTTTATTGTAGGAATCTCCCTAGGCCAGGGGTGTCAAATTTGTGGCCTGCCAACCAGATGTGTCATATGCTAGCCACCCCCACCCATAGTTTAGCGAAGGGGGAAAACGCTATGATATGTCACATGACAATGTGACACCACGAGTTTGACACCCCCTGCCCCAGCCATTAAAAATATACCCCAACTATTAAAGTTGCCATGTCTGAATTGAAAATCAGGATGAACAATAGTTGACAGCAAGGAGCTCTTTGGTATTTTAATAACCCTGTCAGTTATATTTTATAAGTTCTTAGCTTGTAACATTCAGATATAATACTGTCCCCTCAGCAGTTATAAATATGGCAGCAAATTGGAATTCTCTGAAGCGAGGGTGTTTCTTGAATTTTGAGCTGCTTTATACTTACAGTTGCTCAATTGTCAAAAGATAAAAGTTGGAAAATGATGGCTGAAACCTGCTGGTGGTTTATGTCCCTCTAATTACACACTGAAACTCTAGAGTTTATTTACATATTCACCCAAGTTCAAGGGTGTTTTGAAATTGACAGTTGTAAGTCTACAATCCTCAAACAAGAGCTTCACTTTAAGAACTTTTAAGAGAAAAAAGAAGGAGAGGTGAAATGACAGATCTTTTCACATTTTGCTTTTCAGTTCACAGTTTGGGACAAATACATTTAAAAAAACCTCCTTTAATCATCACCTTTATCTTCATCCAAGGCCCTGATCCTCAATTGTTGGCCTTAGTTTTAATATCATGGTGGACAATTCACTTCTCTTCCTGTTTAATGAAAGCCTCAGTTTAAAGGTGGTTGGCCTAATGTTCCTCAGAACCCAGCTCTCTGCATTCTTTTCTGGTGGGCTCTTCTGGAAGTTGTCTTCTGCTGGCACAGGTTGTTTGTCCACCTACCTGAGTTTTGTCTACAGTGAAAGGAAATGGGCGAAACACTACTGCCAAATACTTGTGAGGATACAACTGGAGACTTGCTGAGTTTACCAATCAGCTCCCCTGGGGAGCTTTTGTTTTCTTTGTCTTTATTTAATATATTGACTTGCGATGAAGTCGGTCATTCCACGATAAGAGGGACTCACAACAGTTGAAGCTTTCCAGGTTCCTTGGGGACTGTAGCAGGCGTTATCTGGAGCAATTGGCTTCTTCCACCCACCATTGTCCCTTTCTTTCTGTTTTTTGTTTTTATGTTGCTTGAATGAAGTCTTGTTGTTTGTCTGTGCCTACATGTGGCGGTAAGAATCTTCCTGAGTGGGTCTTTATATTTTTGCTCCTGGTAATTTCTGGTTAGCTCAACTCTGCTCTTTTGGATTTGCCAGAGTAGCCCATGCTGATTGAGCTGATTTTGCCTCTTTACTTATCAACATTGCTCTGCCTCTTGGAACCACAGGAACACACACACACACCCCTTCTCCCTTGCATAAACTGGCTAGAACAGCCCAAGGGGGCTGTGCAAACTTCCATCCTTTAATGCAGGGGTCCCCAAACTTTGCAACTTTAAGTCTGAAGGACTTCAGCTCCCAGACTTCTCCAGCAAGCTTTGCTGGCTGGAGAGAGTAAAATAGTAAAACAAATGTCTTTTTGGAGAGAAAGTGTTTTTCAAAAAGTTAAGTAAATCACAGGGTTTATTCCAGCACTGAGTAATTCATTGCCCTGACGGATAATTGACAGGCTCAACCTAAAGAAAGTGTGGTACCATTAAAGGGCATTTTGTCTCATTGTGTAAGGCAAGGCTGAAGATGCTTGAAGATCCCTAGGAGATTTCAAAGGCAGATTTTTAATGATTCTGCCCGCTATTGGCTTGCGATTAACTTGATTTCTGTTGTTAGCATTTTGCAAAAGCAAAAAAAACCAAAAACAGTTCTAAGAAACCACCTGGATGAATGCATATGTGTGCGCACACTGTCAGATAATCAAAGCTTGAAATGCAAACTCTGAAGCTCAAGGACATCCTGTGGATTTGCGACATTTCCTGGAGGAATTGTTGGCCATAAACCAGAACAAGGACTGATACAATGAGACCTATTGTAATTGCCACATAGCTTCTTTTGTGACAGATAAAATCTCTCCTTTTGAGTTTGCCATCATTGTTTAAAGGAAAATGTACACAATTTCTCCTCTCTCCTTTGTAGTAGCTGTTTTTTCTTTTTTAATCCCCCAGATAAAAACAAGTTGACAGTGGAATAAATTTTCAGAAGTGCTCCAGCAAACATTTTCTCTTTTCAAATAAATGTTATAGTTTGTGTCGGGAATTTACACTTGTCCCCAAACTATAGAAGGTGTGCATCTCTCTCTCCCTCCTTCGGTGGTGTTATTTTCATTTGTAAATAATTGCACAAAGAGCTTGTTCATGTGTCACCCTAATCCAAAGCTTCTTTAATTATCTTTTATCAAATAAGCCAGAATTAGTTTGGTTTGCAGCAACATGCTAAACCATAAAGCATGATTTATCAACTTAAGTAAGTGAGTTCACCCAACGCTTGGAGTAGATCCAAGCACCTAATTAAATTCAAAAATAAGGGACAAAATCTAGGGAGACGTGACTGTTATAAAGCCAGATGCAAATAGACCACAAGATCTTGTGCAACCCAATCGTGTGAGCTAAGAAGAGATCTGATAGAAACCATGTCAAACCAAGAAGAAAGAAGAGGGATTCAACCTATTCTCCCAAGCACCTGAAGGCAGGACAAGAAGCCAATGGATGGACATGGAACAAAGACAGAAGCAACCTAGAAACAAGGAGAAATTTTCTGGCAGTAAGAACAATCAACCAGTGAAACAGCTTGCCTTCAGACATTGTGGGTGCTGTAATAATGGAAGTTATTAAGAAGAGACTGGACAGCCATTTGTCTGAAATATTGATATAGGGTTTTCTGCTTGAGCAGGGAGTCGGACTAGAAGTTCTCCAAGGTCCCTTCCAATTCTAGAGTGAGGAGATCAATCAGATGAGAGAGTCATTCAGAAAATAATCAAATGCGCAGAAATGGATAGATTAATGCTTATTATCAAGGACAGAGAGGAAACTGAATATTTTTGACATGGGATGTATGTTATCAACGGGTCGAGAATAGAAACAGAAGCTAGGAAGGAGGAGTTATCAGAAGAGAAAATTTTACTCTGGAGAAAAGTTTACGATGATATTATGTATTATTGTAATTATCTTGATATCTAGTTGTCATATCCTAGATGATTTCATATAGAATACAATAGAATAACAAAGTTGGAAGGGACCTTGAAGGTCTTCTAGTCCAACCCCCTGCTCAGGCAGGAAACACTACATGACTTCAGTTATATTATATTATATCATTTTTGCTGATAAGTAAATAAAGGGAGACTAGCATAGATCTATTTCAAGCTATTTAACTCTCATCAGCTAGCCATATCCTTACTGGGATTTGAACCTGGGCTGTTTTTACATATTAGGCATATTAACCTCTAAGCCACAAGGTCTCCTCCCATATCAGCTGAGGCAGGGGAATGATTAAGCAGTATGCTCCCTCTCATATTTGGGCATACCAGGTGCTTTGACAAAAGAAAAACAATATATATACAGACAGACAGACAGGCACACATTATGTTATGTTATATTATCAATGTTATTTTAATGAATATAACACATATATGGACAATGAACTCTCAAATAATTCCCACACAGTTTGCTGGAGAGGAAAAGTATTATAAATAAAACTGTTTTTTAAAAAGGTCCCTTCCAATTCTGTTATTCTCTATTCTGTATACATCTCTGTTTTCACAGCATCCTGAAGCATAGTCTGTCTGGGAGTTCAGGAGGCAGAGTAAGAGAAATATTTTGCATTCATCTGCATGGTTTTATAAGCCAAATCCCTACCATTGATCTCATTCCCTGATCAGATTGTCTTTTGTCAGATTCCCAAGAACGGCACATGGAGTGACTTCGGAGTAGGTTTTCTCTTCTTGTTCACCTACAGACAGAATCTTGCCGGATTAAAGCAATTACAGTATCTGGAGATGCACTCTATGAGCTGCTAAGGAGGGATCATTTTTGCCGTCTTCCTGCCTGCCACAATTCCTAGTTTCACTGCCTCTTTGTCCCTCGAGGATGCAACCCCTCCCTCCTGGGACTCCAGACTTCATTCTACCACTTCTTTATTCATAGAATAATAGGAAGCTCTTGCAGATTTCATATTAGAAGAGATTACACATAATGCAGCGATACGGTAATCCAAAGTAGGGCTATATGAAGGGAAAAAACACCCATTGACGTCTATGACCAAGTTCAGATCCCATTACTTAAACAGAGTGAAAATTAGCAGCTGCCTCACCCAGGGCATGCTAAATTGCTAAATCTGGGGAAGAGTGTGCATGTGTTTGTGGGTCTTAGCATATTTTGCAATTCAGCCTGTCTGGTGAGTTTATTATTCAATATATTTAACAGTATTAATTCAGCAAGTCGGTTGAGCATATTTGTTTGGATTTAGTCATAGTGATTTACTTTACTTTGGATAGCCTTGGGATTATCTCGTCTGATATTTAGGCTGGCTCCACGGATCTGATTTTCTGAAGGTTTCCAAATATTATCCAGCCTTGTTTCTTGCCGTTACTAATTTCTCACAATGCTTGCGGAATATTGAAAATGTTTCATGATATTGAAGTGCAAGAAATATTGTATTTTTTATTTATTTTTTGTATGCACTGGCATGTTTTCTGACTTCTAGGTTGGGAAGGTTGGAGTTTTAAATTTGCAACTTTTTTTTTGTTCTCTGTTGCTTGTTTGAGCCATCTGTTCTTCCAAAGAGATTGCTATGTTGGCTGTGGCTGGTAGGAGCAACATCAAATGAATATCAGCAAGAAGAACAAAAAAGAAGTGTAGAGGTTATATTCAGCAGGTTCTGACCAGTTCTGGACAACTGGTAGTGGAAATTTCAAGTAGTTCAGAGAACTAGTAAATACCAACTCTGGCTGGCCATGCCCCATCTATTTTCTGCCTCCTGACTCCCAGCTGATCAGGAGGAAATGGGGATTTTGCAGTATCTTTCCCCTGGAGTGGAGAGGGAATGAAGATTTTACAGTATCCTTCCCCCTGTCACCTACCATGCAAAATTTTGAATCCCACCACTGAGATGATGCTTACATCTACCATCCCTACAAGAGGAACAAATTGCCAATGGGTGTGCATTTGTGGATGTAATTGGTTGTTGTTAAATTAATCATAATTTTAAATCTTTGGAAAGGAGATGCTCATGCTCTGACCTAGGCTTCCCAAGATCATGGAGCCAACTACTCGTCCTGATAAAACCTCTTGCATTTAGCTTAAAGGGAATTTCTCTCCAGCAAAGTCCCAGTTTTTCATGAGATTTCACAACTACACACCTTCATCAGGCTTGGAGAGCTGCCAGGCTGATATCTTCCAAACGCCACTCTGTAGGAGACAATACTTGGCAAGAAATCAGGAACAGATCTTTCACCCTCATGAATGGAACTAATTGTCTCCTGCAAACTCCCCTCCCCTTTCGCTCCTCTTTATTCCCTATGGGAGGGGCCATTCACCGTCCACCTGTGACTTTACTCCTGACTCGGCCATTGTTCTTTAACTGTTGCCTTCTCCTGGCAGCTCTGCACATGCACACATCAGGAAAAGGCTCCACTATTCTTCTGCCTCACTGATCTTCGACTCCGAAGGCAGATGATAACTGACATATGGCCCTGGCCCCTCTCTCTGCCTCCGACACAGAGCCCTCCTCAGAGCCTTCCCCAGACTCCTAGGCTGGCCCATGCTCCTCTACAACCTCCTCACTGTCCGAATCTGCTGCCAGCTCTACTGGCAGGCCACAAGACTCTGTGAGTAGCGGGTGTGCATGCTTCTGTTTGCAGCTCATAAAAAATGGAGCACTGGGCATGCTTGCCTGCTGCTTGTGCAGCCCAGTTCTGAATGGGCCATGAGGTTAGGGACCCTTGGGCTCGACGACCTCCAAGGTCCTTTCCCGCCGCACGATTCTATTTCTATTTCTTTCAGGAGGTTGCTCTGAACGTAGGACATTCTTAAAAATATGACTCAGGTGATATATTGTCTCCTTATTCTGCCGCCTTCCGGATGCCTTGATAGGGTGTTGAATTCCAGGGCGCTATTTTTATTCAGCTGGAGGAAAATTGCCAGCAAAATATATACCTGGGTTAATTCTGAGATGGTGATTAAGAAAAAACAAAACCATTTTCTATTGTAGCCAGAACGTCGACTAGGAAAGAGTGAGTGTGTGTGTGTGTGTGTGTGTGTGTGTGAACGGCTATGTTTCAAGAGAGTGACAGCGATAGGGCAGCATGTTAGACAATATATATTGCATGGCCAGCAAATGAATTAGAAATAAACTTTCCAAATGTCACACTCCAGGCTGTTATCAATATGTATCAACATCCTCAAGCTACTTCTCCATAGTAAATGTCAGTTGAAATTTTTATGTCTTTTATAGCTTCTGTGCAATTTGTAATAAGCTATGTGCATGCCCATTATTTTACGAGAAGGGAACAACTGTCAATTGAAGGCATTTGTAATGTCAGGAGTTCTATTAGAACATGACCAGGGGCTGGGAGGGAAACCGGGGTCTTAACTTCCAAGTTTACATCTTTTGACCACACTTCGGTGAAAAAAAAAAAGAAAAGAAAAGAAGTGTCTCCCAAATTCAGTGACTTTTATTTGGGGGGGCAGTTACTTTTTCCAGTAGGGACACGGTGGCTCAGCGGCTAAGATGTTGAGCTTGTCGATTAGAAAACTCAGCAGTTCGGCGCTTCGAATCCCTAGAGCCGCATAACGGAGTGAGCTCCCATTATTTGCCCCAGCTTCTGCCAACCTAGCAGGTCAAAAAAGTAGAAAGATAGCAACCACCTTTGGTGGGAAGGAAACAACTCTCCACGTGGCACCTTTGGCGTTTAGTAATATAAATTGTTTTATTCGGTTTTATGGGTTGCGGTTTTAATGTTCATAAATTCGTACAGGGTTATTTAATTCAATTGTAATTTTGTATGTACTGTTGGGTTTTTAGCCATTTTAATTTTTTCCTATACACCGCCCCGAGTCCCTTCGGGGAGAGGGGGGCCGTCTAGAAATTCAATAAAATAAATAAAAATAAAATAAATAAATGCCAGCCCCATGACCATGGAGACATCTTCAGAAAGTGCTGGCTCTTTGGCTTTGAAACGGAAATGAGCACCGCCCCCTAGAGCCGAGAACTACTAGCAAATATGTGCAAGGGGAACTTTTACCTTTACCTTACCTTTTCAAATTAATAATTTAACTTACATTTCTTATAGCCTCATTATCTCACCACTATTTCATTAACTAATCATTACGGCATGGCGGTTTATAGCTTTTCTCGACCAAGGTACCAGAAACATTAAGGGGGTGACTCTCACTTGCAAAGAAGTAACTCTTGATTTGCAAGTTGTGCTTGGAGCGGTATGGATTTTTATACCCATTAGAAATCTTTTTTATCTTTTTTTATTATTATTTAAAGTGGGGGGGGAGGAGAGAGGGGGAGAAGGGAGCCTTTTTTTTTCAAATTCTTCCTGCCATGATTCATCTCCTGTAGATTTTTCCTATTAGGCGAACGAAGCCATGATATTAAGACGGAATGTATAAATAATTCCCATAATTCCTGAAGAAGAGAGTGAAATAATTATGTCCTGGGCATTTCATTATGAACGGAATCCTGTCAAAAGTTTTAGAAGAAGGCATTAATACAAATTAAGGTTTTTTTTAGAAACCCATTCCTTTAAGAAGCATCGCATGATGAGTTAACGGAACTTGGGCCAAAAAAACAGGAGATTTTTCATGCGCGAAGACGCTCCCATGGTTAGGGGGAGGGGTGGGTAGACCAAGATAAAATATTTAAAATGCCATTATAGCTTTGGATCGTTGAATAAGGAAGAGTGAGTTTTCATAACCTTCCAAGCTCTGTAGAAAAATCTGCAAAGATGATATTACATCTTGTTGTAGCATCTGGTTTTTTGGCTTCCTGTGGTGGCCCACCAGTGGCCAGCAGAGCGGGCAGCAGATTTGGACAGTGAGGAGGTTGGGGAAGAGCATGGGCCAGTCCTGAGGGCTAGAGAAGGTTCGGACGAAGGCTCTAGGTCAGAGGCAAAGGTGGGGCCGAGGCTATCTGGCAGCCTTCGGAATTAGACAGCATTGAGGCGGAGGAACAGCTGGAGCCTGTTGCCAGTGTGCACATGCGCAGAGCTGCCAGAAGAAAAGAACAACTCAGAAGTCAGGGTGGACTTGGGAGGAAAGTCACAGGTGGGAGGTGATTGGCCCCTCCCAGCTATATAAATAAAAATGTAACAAGAGTTTGTTCAAAACCGCTAATCTTCAAAAGTCCTGCACCGATCGCTTCCAAATTTTCACACAACATTTCTTTCAAGTACGGCACCAATGATATATATAGATTGTGTAGATGTCACACCTGT
>JAPKID020003138.1:0-12616 GCA_026931265.2 Tropidonophis doriae
AGCGCCTGCGTGACTGTGCGAAGGTCGTCCCGGCTCAGTAAGGGACGCAATTGGCGAACCAGGCGTACCTGGTAAAAGGCTTTGAAACGGAGATGAGCATTGCCCCCTAGAGTCGAGAACGACTAGCACATATGTGCAAACCTTTACCTTTTAATTGATCCCCCATTTGCATTCATACATAGAGTGATTTTTCCTTTCCTAACATAATTCTGCATAACATGGTGGCACAATCTCAATATAGTCTATATAACAGGCACCACAATTTATGGTGTTAATATTTTAAGAGGAATTTTTCCCTGGTAACCTGAACTTGTAGGTTGAGTTATAATGTAGATTCTCCTTTTATAAGCATCTTGTGAATTTCATTTAAAATGAACTTTGACTGGAATATATATTTACTCAAGAGTACTAAGCAGAGTACTAAGGGAGATTGAATAATATTTTAGCATTATGGAATATTTCTGGAATTCAGCAGAATGTGAGCTGCCAAGGAAAACAGGAATGTTTTCTTAAAACTATCAACATAATGACTGAAGGAGGCAATCTCTTCTCTTTTGGAAAACACTTTATGTATCATATGAAGGATGTTTGCATTGTTATCCTTGATTTCCCCCCCTGATATTTCAATATCCCTGAGCCTGATTCTCTGATACTTAGTACCTCTTATTATCACTTATGAAAAGAAGAATAGTTTTATTGTCAATAGAATAGAAATTCCTCACCTTGTTATGTATGTTTTAATAGTTAAAGCATATTAAAGGTTTTTAAAAATGTTATGTAACAATATGTTTGTTCTTTTTATTATCTTTTGTTTTAATGATTGCTAGCTTTCCAGGGTCATGTATGAGTAGGTTGTCTCATAAATTACAATAAACAAAAGTAAAATAATGACTCACAGGCATCATTTAATCTTAAACATATCTAATTTGCCACTTTTGATTGTATTTGAGAGAAGCAAAGGGAATTGTGCTAATCCCCCTCTCCATCCAAGAGGGAACAGGAAAGCATTTTGAAAACATGGACTAAACTAGATCCATATTTTGAAAAGGTTTCTCTGCCTGGATAGGAGAGAGTGATCTGGCTTATGCTTGGACAGGAGAACCCCAGTTTTGAAAAGATGGATCAGTTCAGTTCCATCAATGGTTTGGGAAGCAGGAGGGGACCAGGCATTGGCAACCTTTCCATCTGATTCATAAGGCAGAGCGAGCACTTTGGGCCACAAACCACTGAGGATTACCGTAGTTGTTATTTTTTAAACAAACAGTGATTTACCGTAATACATAGTTCAAGTGTCCTCAGATTGTATTCATTCCAACTTTCAACAATGAAACAAAACAGGCTTAATTCTTCACAATTACTATCATCCTATATAAAAGAGACCCACCTAAAATCTCATAATCAGGAATCATTTCTATAAATATATATTCAGTCTCTAAATTACTTAGTACTTATTCTACAGAACTATATGTTTAGTCTATTTGAAAGATTTCTTAAATGTTACCAGATACTAAGTTCATTTTTAGGTTTTCAACTTTTAGGTTCATTTTAGTATTTTTAAAAATGTGAATTCTATTTTTAAATAATCCATGGAAGCAGGAGGTGATTTTGGGCCAGTCTGTTGTTATGGGGAAAACAGGAAGAGAAAGAAATATGTTCACTGCCGGTTAGACATCAAAACAATAAAGGTGGGATAAAAATAAATAAATAAATTTCTATAGGTAATCCTTGATTTTTAACAGTTTTCTAGTGACCATTCAAAGTTACAACACTGAAAAAAATGATTTATGACTGTTTTTCACACTTATGACTGTTATAGCATCCCCATGATCACACGATCAAAATTTGGATGCATGGCAGTTGACTTATATTTATGATAGTTGCAGTGTCCCAGGGTCATGTGAACAGCTTTTGCAGACAAGCAAAATCAATGAAGAAGCCAGATAAACTTAACAACCATTTTACTAACTTGATTACCGCCTTGATTCATTTAACAATTGTGGCAAAAAAAGGTCATAAAATGGGACAGAATTCACTTAACAACTGTTTCACTTTAGCAACATAAATTTTGGGGTCAATTATGGTTGTAAATCAAGGATTAACTGTAATCTACATGATCAGGTTTTCCAAGACATTCAGTTATTTGGGAGAGCAAGAGACTCATATTTTAGAACATGACAAATATTCTTATTTATTTATTTACATCCCTGTTACCTGGTCATTCCTCCACCCCTCGTTAATTTGTTCACTTCTAAATATCGAGGCTAGGTATCACAATAAGCATGCCTAAGTGATTTTTTTTTTTTTACTATGTATCAGAGGTGGATTGCCAATTTTTTTACTACTGGTTCGGGCCCACTCCTGTGTGTGCTTACACGCATGTGTGACATTTCTGTGCATGCGCAGAAACATCCGGGTGGGTGGCGGAGCCTCCCACCACTGCTACTAGTAGTTCGGCTGATTCAGACTGAACTGGGAGCAACCCACCTCTGCTATGTATCATTTTGTGCTATTGCAAATTATTTTCACATTTCTTTTCTGGACTAGATATTTTTCTTAGAGCCTTTTGTGCTGTATAGAAAAGGAGATTTCAGCGGGTGAAGCTTGCCGTGGCATTATGATCCATTCATAATCGACCCATCTCTTTCTAACACTGTATCTATTTCCTTTATCATTGCAAAAAAAACAACAACCCCAAACCCCTTCAAAACCTAAGGCAAAGGGAAAGAATAGACCAGCAGGTCAATTTTTCAGCAAGTGTGGGATCACATGGATATGCTCTAACTTTCTCTATCAATTGCTGTGTGTTTTGGGTTCAACAAAGCAAATTCCTTATCTGGTATTTTCTGAATTATTGAAAAAGGAGCTGACCTTATTGAATAGAACAGTGAGCACAATAACTCTGGACAAAGAATATAAAGAACAAAAACAAAGATCAAATAAAACCACCACAGGTAGCTCTCAACTAATAACAATTCATTTTAATGACCGTTCAAAGTTACATCATCACTGAAAAAGTGACTTATGACTGTTATTCACACTTATGATCATTGCAGCATTCCCATGATCATGTGATCAAAATTCAGATGCTTGGCAATGGAATCATATTTATGACAGTTGCAATGTCCCGGGGTCATGTGATCACCTTTTGCGACCTTCTGACAAGCAAAGTTGATGGGGAAACCAGATTGACTTTACAACTGTATTGCTAAATTAACAACTACAGTGATTTATTTAACAACTCTGGCAAAAATACTTGGAAAATGGGTCAAAACTCACTTAACAAATGTTTCATTTCAAAATACGCTGACAATATTCCTCGAATGATGATGAAACATTTATAACCCAATTGTCAAGCTCTGAGCTGAAACCAACAGCCTAACTAACTATCTGAACTATTAATATTCAGACACATTTGAACAAATGTTTCACTTAGCAACAGAAATGTTGGGTTCAATTTTAGTCATAAGTTGAGGACTACCTGTATAAATATTTACAGTGTTGGGCTTACAAATTTACCTCCCACATATTAACATATTCTGATGGTTCTCGCAACATCCTAACCCAATGCCCAATAGGGTGGCTTTTAGATGCCAGAAGAACTGGAGCCATCTGGATCTTTGGGTAGGGTGGGCAGGAGGATAGTCTATCATAAAAGACTATCTGCAGTGTCATAAAAGGCACACATGCTTTGTCACTATTTTATAAATGGGATCCAGTGTATGCAAATCCTGTTTGATCTTATCAGGAGGTAATCAGACAAAAGCTGATTAGTAGGTAGTGTACCTCATGCGATACTATTACATTGGTGAATGGAAGTGATTCATATCTAGTTTTAGCTTCTGAGTGTTCTTCAAGGGCAGTCCTATGTAGAACGTATTGTGTAACCTAAAGATTACTAAACTATGAGTGACTTGTTAGTATCACCTACCGATCCAGCAATTGGTGTAATTGGTACATAAGATGAATGTTATGCCAAGTTTTTCCTATCAATCTTTGCCACCTACTCATGTATAACTCCAGGAGAACCCCTCAGATTGTGCATTGAGGGATAGATAGTTCATGAAAGGAGTAGTCCAAACCTTTCCATAATTAAAAATGGAGAATCTCCAAAATCCAGTGGGTCCCAAATGTGTAGTCACTTGTTCTTGTCATGGTTGAATCTGAGTCTTTTCTTATAACCTCTAGAAACTGAGACAAAACTTTGAAAGTGTGACATTTAGGACTGAGATATATAGTGGTGCATCACCAGAATGGATCTCAGTGATTTTATTCATTAGATTCCTGGAATGGTTTTTATGGGAACTTTTTAGATGCTCCTTTAATCATTTCCTCCCTAATAAGGACTAGGCCTGTGATGGCGAACCTGTGGCACATGAGCCACAGGTAGTATGCGGAGCCATTTCTGAGGGCACGCGAGACATTGCTCTATCAGCCCATTTCCGGCCTCTGAGAGGTGGGGGAAGCCGTTTTTGCCCTCCCCGGGCTCCTGGAAAGCCTTTGGACCCTGGGGAGGGCAAAAATACAGACCTACCAGATGCATCAGAAGTCAGAAAATGGGCCGTTTCAGCCTCCAGAGGGCCTCTGGGGCGGGGCAGGAGAGGCTGTTTTCTCCCTCCCCAGGCTCCAAGAAAGCCATGCACACATGTGTGGGACAGCTAGGTGTGTGTGTGTCATGAGCACATGCACAGGGGGAATGGCGTGGGGGGCATTAAATTATGGGGGTTGGCATGCAAACGCACGTGATACCACACATTTGCTTTTGGCACCTGAGGCAAAAAACGTTCCCCATCCTAGGAAAAGGTTCGCCTTGGACTAGGCCATCCTAAACAGGACACTTGGTGGCAATTTGTGAATGCCATAAAAGAAAAAAATTGCCATTCTTATTGCCCTCGTGTAGAGCTTAATACGCGTCTGAATGGACTTGATTACAGTCTTCCTCCTTTGGTGCTCCAGTTATCTATTTTGCCATTTCATTTCCTTGAGGCCTCTGAGAATCAGAGGAATCCATGGATCCATGAACAGGGGAAAAGCTGCACTAACCTAATGCAATCTAAGGCTAATGTCATCCTTTCCTTTTTAGGCAACTCAGCGGAATTGTGTATTAGATTCTGAGGGATTTCCCTAATTCTCTCTGAAACTGTATAGCATCCATCAGTTTGAGTCCAGCCTCCTTATAGTAAGGAATATCTTCAGAGGTTATCTGACAGATAACAGATGTTAATATGCTCCCAATCCAGATCATGACATCATTGTTCTGAGACAAAAGAGAGACCTAATCACTGCAGTATGTGATTCTGATGTACTATATGTCAAGTCCTCAGTGACCTGGTCATGGTTCTGTGGCCCTGAACTCTTGAGATGCTTCAGACTTCATGCCTAGGGAAGGAAGATTAAGTTCCCCAATATCATATGTCTAGGAATCCTTAATCCTCTTCCCATGGCTGTTTCTTTTAACTGGATGGTAAAACCTGTCAATCAGTGGAATAGCTTACCCCTGGGAATTTTTTCTTCTCTTTTTACTGGAGAGTTTCAGACAGTGGCTGGATAATCATATATCAGGCATAGTGTAGTGAATCTAGTAATGTGCAGGAGGTTAGACCTGATGACTTCCTAGAGCCCCTTCAACTCTAATATTCTTCAATGTTAAGGGACTAATAATGAATTGTTTCGTTTCATTTATTTGTCAATTTGACTTTCTCCTGAGAGCTGAACTGGCCATTTCAAATAGGATCAGAATAGATAACCAGGTCAATACAATTTCTGTTTCATATCATAGTTAAATCAAACAGTATCAAAGTGGGAGAAGGTTAAAAGCCCATTTAGATATCAAACATGTCAATTACTGGATTTGTCTTAATGTAAAGCAAAGTGCAGCATTTGCTTCAGGCAACAGAGAATGTTCTAACTCCTAACTTTCAACCTTCTGCCAGGTTTCATTAAAAAATCATTGGGGATGTCTTCTCAACGGTTTGCTTCAGATAGGAATACTTAAGAATACTGTACTGTTGCCTGACCATGATTTATGCATGCATAAATGTGCTGTTGGCATGTATTTCTGTATCTTCTTTTCTCCCCATCTGGGGAATATTTTTGGATGCTTAGTCCACTGTCTGTCTTCCTATCGCTGACCTGCATTCAATTTGTCCTCAAAAGCACTGAATATGTGATTTCTTCAATGCAGCGGTTCTCAGACCAACACTAATTATTCTGAAGGACTCTATTTCGATATGTTTGTTATATGGTAATTACATGAACATTAGTCTTCACTGATCATTGTATTTATAGTTTCATACCACATGTATGTATTAATTGCTTTTAGATAAGGTTTTTATCAAAATTTTAAAATTAGGCGTACTTTTTAATATATTTTTAATAGCATTTTACTTGATTTTATCATTAACTTTATACTAATTGACTTTTACTGTTGCATGTACACCGCCCTGAGTCCCGCTGGGGAGAAGGTGCGGTATAAAAATTCAATCAAATTCAAATTCAAATTCAAATTAATTATGTAAAAAGTCAGGATAATACATAGAAATAATACAATGAAAAAAATAGTCAAAAATCTTGTTTTATCCACAGTAGGAAATAAGCTATTAGATTTTGTTTATAATGGCAGTTTTGTGCCTTGTGGACCCCTTTAGAGTTCTACTAAAATAAACCTAAATATATTAACAGCATTTTAATAGAGGATACATGAACTGTGAGGTTTTTAATATGGGGTTATTTTTCAGGACCCCGACAACTTTAGGCAGTAAGATTTGAGGCACACATTCTTCTCGAAATGGCTCCAGCTGGGTGTAACAAAACTGCAGTCACATTTGCTGTACATGCATGTCATTGAAAGTAGAGATGAATTCACTTAAAATCTTAATTTCTAAGCTTTTCAGCAGATTTCTTTGGAAACAGTCATCTCCTCTGAGTTGAAAGGAAGGTTTTCGTCTTGGTTTTTTTTTTTTTTTGCCTCCAGGTTGTAGCAGAGGGTGTGAAGGGAAGCACATCAGAATCCAAGTCGCCACTTGCTTTTTTGCTCTGAGCAAAATTTTACCACTTAGACATTTCCATATTGAAACTGACAATGCTGCTTACTTGGATCAGTCCATCCCCACTGGCTTTTATGTCCTGTAGCTGGCATATGGTATTCTGGGAATGTTTGGGCATAACTGGGTTAGTTTAGACATTTCGCTCCAAAGTTAGATTTGCATTCACTTTCTTAGCTTGTTTGCAAGTTTGTGCCAAAATAATAGCCACAAAAAAAGTTTTGAGCTCAGTGAGAAATGTTCCTAGCCCAGAAAATGGTTTTGAAGTTACAAAGCTCAGAATGTTCTCAGTGTTTCACTACAGGGAAGAACAGGAACTTGTAATATTCAGATTGCCTGATTTTTGTGACTTAGGGTCACAAAACCCTAACAATAAGCATTCTGTGTGCTACCCACTGTCTAACTTGCAGAATATTCTTATAACAAACAATAGACCTAAAGACCAAGCACACTTTCTACAGCCTTTGCCTGAACAAACCGCCACAAAATGGAGCCCAATAAAGAAGCAATGACAACAATGGATTCATTTCACCACTGACCAAAAACAACATAGGAATAACAAAAATAAGTCATGTATCTCAATAGCAATTGCCACAAACGGCAACCATGCCAAAGACAAAGCATACAGTGGCATCATCTACAAAGGCAACTCTTGGGTACTTGAATCTGACCTGTGGCATCACCATATATCTTATCACTTTCCCCCTTGCAGATACTCGCTCTCTTGAAGATCCTCTCCTTGCAAATCCTTGTTTAGCATCCTCACAACAGAGGTGGTATTCAGCAGGTTCTGACCAGGTCTAGAGAACTGGTAGTGGAAATTTTGAGTAGTTTGGAGACCAGTAAATACCACCTCTGTCTGGCCCTGCCCACATCTATTCTCTGCCTCCCGAATCCCGGATATTGAGAGGAAGTGGGGATTTTTGCAGTAACCTTCCTCTGGAGTGGGAAGGAAATTGAGATTTTACAGTATCCTTTCCCTGCCACACCCACCAAGCCGCACCACACCCACAGAACTGGTAGTAAAATTTTTTGAAGCCCACCACTGCCTCACAAGGCTTGGCTTGAAACTTCTTTCCTCTGCACATATGAAGTGTACACTTGGCAGTCTATCAACAAGCCTGGTTTTTCTGTCAAATCTCCATCTGTTCAATGTGGGTTCCAGGTATTTCTCTAGAACTACTTGCTGCCGTGGAAAGCATGTGCTTCTTGATAAGATTACCAAATATGTTTCTCTTCCTCATGGTCATTTCTTTCCTTAGAGGTTTCAGGGAGGAGAAGGATGAGTAGAAAAATAAATCCAGTTGGCTCTTCACCCTCATGACTCTAATTACCTTGTCCTTCGTGCCTTCATGCCCCTTCTGAAGTAGAAGAATTCAGGTCATAAAACACCTCACCCCAAGAAAGACGTAGCTTTTCAAACAAGTAGTTTTGAAGTAAGAAAGAAAGAAAATCACAGGAAGTGTACTTCAGATGTTTTGTGCTGTTTGTGTAAGGATTGTTAACCAATGGAAACTATACCTTGTTTGGCAGACAATAATTAGCACTAAAAGGTAAAATTGTGCAGTGAGCTGCTTCACAGCATACCAGACTATATGCTGACCCTTGTGTTTGAATCAGTAAACCTTTTTCGCTCCTTCAATGTTTCCCTGGCTGATTTGGAAGCCGCTGCCAGGGATTTTCACAGGTAGATTCCTCTGGAAAAAGAGGCAGCTGCTTTAATGTTTTGAAGAGAGGTGCTTCATATATGCTTCTGCAGGAGAAATTTCCTGACAGTTAGAACAATTAACCAGTGGAACACCTTGCCTCCAGAAGTTGTGAATGCCCCAACACTGCAAGTCTTCAAGAAGATGTTGTATAGCCATTTGTCTGAAATGGTATAGGGCTTCCTGCCTGGGTAGGGAGTTGGACTAGTTGACCTTCAAGGTCCCTTCCAACTCTGCTATTGTACTGTATTTCTTGGGAGGATTTGTGCAGCCCTGTAAAAGATTTCAAGATTGCTCTTTAAGCATCCTATTCCATTTTGAAAGAGGCATCAAACTCCTGGATATCTCACAGCATTTGTTCCCGTGAATTGTTTGCTCATGTTGTTTCCAATTGTTTGGAATGAATGTATTGTTTCCTAAAAGTGAGATGCTGGATCATCATCATCCCAGCACCTGATAAATGTCCTTTTGTTCCTGTGTTTTTGAAATTAAAGTGACTCCTGCTAAAGCCTATAATTTCTTCTGCAGAAAGCATATTTGTGTTTCCCAGTCAAGGCTGTCTGCACTTATCTCATTCTTGGCATTGTCCCATTTTCAACTAAGACGTGGCAGTAAAGTATTCTGTGGCTTTGCCAAAGAGAGATTGTTGTAGGAAAAAATGTTTCTTGCATGTTAAGTTAAACGTTTTGAGTTGCTAGCAAATTCAATTGTATTTGTTTAAAAAAGTTTGTGGAGCCTAGATATTAAGTGTAATCTTTCTGTTGGATGAAATAGAGAAAGCGGTGGAGTTCATACTGAAGAAAATAAATTTCTTTGATAGGATAGAGTTATCTGCAGTACTCCAAATGTCAATTATTAGAGAAAAGCAATGCTGGTCTGCAAATTTACAGTTACTTCTTAAATTATGATATTCAATTTAACTCAGGGTTACGTGCATTTAGCTTTAGGTAAAAGCATTATTAGACTGTTATTCTTAGACAAGGAACTGGAGCATACATATATATAATTTTGAATAATCTGATAATTATTCTCATGAAATGAGTCTATCTTTAAATTCTCAAAAAAATAGTAATAGTATTTTAGTATAAAAATGAAATTATTGTTCATTGCAGTTATAATCTCCCTTCTCTCTGGGAGTTAAAGGTGGCTTGCATATGGCGAGTTCCTGTTCTTTTATTCTCACAACAACACTGAGTGACCTTTGACCAAGAAGGTCTCATCCAAAATCACTTTGTGAGTTTCATTGTTGAGTGAAGACTAGAAGCTGATTTTTCCCAATCTCAGTGGAGCATTTAACCACTAAAATGTATTTAGTTAATAAATGATAACTTTATTAAGTATTTAAAAATTATATTTAATTGATAGTAGATGACATTCCTATTTATTGAACTGCTTTCAACTGATGGTAAAAAAAATCAACTTCAATGGCTTGACAGGCTAATCAATAACTTTTTAAAATTATCAATGTTTTTTAATAGTCATTAGATTTCTCTTTTATTTCTCAACTATAGAACCACATTATCTTGTTTTTATTATTGTCTTTCATTGGTTTTGCTTGCTAAATGGTGGAATCATTAACACTAAGCTTGCTGTTTTTATGAAATAAGAGTTGAAAGAGTGGGATGAGATATAGGAAATTCGGGCGGCAGAAAAATTAAAAGGAATTGGGAAATAAACACACTTTCAGTCAAAAGCATATGTTTTTGCTCAGAAGCAGGCATTTTGTAGAGCAGATTCACACATTGTCAAATGGAAAAGGATTAAAAGCAGATCTCTGTTTGCCTGCTTGGATTCAATCAAATGTGGGAGAATGTTCAAACTTGATGAGACATGATAGAATCTAGTTCAGTCTCTTTAAATATTTGCAGCTGTTGGGGTAAGGATTCTGGACTGGTAACCTGGACCAGTCTCTTTCAGCAGGATTTATCATTAAAAAAAAAAAGAGAGTTGTCATATTCCATCTGAAACTGTAAAACATATTGTTGCTTGTGTACATGTAATTTTTTCCAAATTAGCCAGACCGAAAGTGACATTACAAGAAAGGATTAAGGTCTCGGTGTCATGGCATTGATCTAAGAATTGAAAGCTGAGCATTGAAGAACAAATAAACATATTTCTTTCATTTTCTGGAGCTGCTGTTATAGAAACTTACCGAGATGGGTGATGTCAGATCTAGGGGCATCCATAAGGTTGAAAAACAAAAATGTCAGAATGCTGGTTAGTTCATTTTAAAAAAATGTTGCTTAGTTCTAGCACTCTCTGTACAGATGTGTTGGGATCAAAGAATGTAATCCATGCTGCCCTCATCATTGCTTTTTTGCCTTTACAGGGGAGAAAAAATGTGTATGTGTTTGTGGGAGAGAACAAGAACAGTTGTAGGTGAATTTATATTGTCCTTATACTATATATGTGGATTTCTTCATGTGTTCTTTGGTTAACCACTTTAAAAATCTGTAAGTATTCCTTTTCTATTTATTGGATGCTTTACAGTAATTTAAGAGTTTAGTAATTTAATCTCTTAATTAAGATCAAGTTTTTAAAAATGGAAAAAAGGCCCCAATCTTGCTACTCAGCCAATCCCAAGGGTTTTGTGTGGATTCTGGGGTCCTTGCAAAGAAACATAGCATTTCAACAATTCCCATCTCTCCTGAGGCCTTGTGGGAGATTGTCTCTTGCAAGATACCACAAGGCCCGGAAATGTTTTCACTCCAGTTTCATTAGATTTAGTGAACTTGTGGATTCCATGCACTTTTGGACGAATGAAAAAGTTGTGCCGTTGTGTGAGTTTACACAGTGCTGGTATCCAGGACCTAAAAGATTGCCCAGAGTTCTTTAAACATTGGTTTTTTTAAAAAAACAACAATAATCTAATAGTCATTTTTACAGCTAATTTAGGTAGTATTTCAACTGGCAAATACAGTATGACTGCAAAACAGGACCAAGAAGAGATATTGGAAATGTGCTTGTACTTGACTCTGGCAGATAGCAAGAAACCCATTTCATCTTCTCCAGAGTGAGGGACGGGAAGGGGCTTTATACAAACAATCAGCTGTGTGGAGGGCCAGAACTTAGCTTCCCAATGAAAAGGACTCAGATGGGGGAAAGAAGAGATGACTTCAAAGTGCTATACTATTTCCAAATCCAAACATGCAGATTTTGTTAGATACATACAATGCGATAACCATGTGGAAAATAGGGAAGGACAGAAAGCATGTGGAGGGCAAAGGAGGGGAGCAAATTGGCTTTGAGTTACCTATCACTGCATTTGTGGTTGGGACTTTTTTCTTTCTTTTTGAAAGGAGCTTATCTGAGAAGTATTCCTAATTAGTGTTTCCCTGTCATACTCTTAAACAAATAGAGATAGTCTCTTATGTTGAATCCTGTGGGAGAAAATGAGCATACTTCATCTTGGTATGCAGAATCCAGAGCTAACGACACATATAGGATATGGGATTGGGGTTTATTTAATTACTGAGTTTTACAACACATTTGTAAAACATGAACAGCTTCCTGATAACAATTTTTTAAAAACAAACAAACAAACACCTGCAATAACTTATCAGGCAGGCAAGCTGCTGTCTGCAATCTTCTAGCTGGTCATGTACTTAACTGCTCTTGTTTCTCATTACACCATTCCTTCATCACTGCAGCCAGTATAAACCAGTAGCAGCAGATATGTGACTGATCCATGCTATTCTACTAGATAGGCTGGAAGTAATTTTGAGGGTGAAGGGAAAGCTTAACTCACTCAAAACTACAAAATGAAAGATCTTCATAGTATTGAAACTTTGATTTTTATTTGATTTCTATACCGCCCTTCTCCCTTTCGGGACTCAGGGCGGTGTACAGCCAGAATAAAAATGATGATAC
>JAPKID020003139.1:0-12616 GCA_026931265.2 Tropidonophis doriae
TCCCTCTCTCCCTCCCTCTCTCACCTCCTGCCACATCATTGATAATCAGATGGAGAAGGAGATTACCATGGAATTGTAATTATCTAACAAACAATTACCAGTTTAGCCAAAAGAAAGCAAATATTGATAAAGGTATTTGAAAAACAAGTATTTGATAAAGGTAGTTAAACCTGAATACCATGCGGCCTGACTGTGAAATCTAATATACATGTTATTCACAACTCAAGTCACCATGGAAGCAGACTATGACAGCCTTCTGAATAAGACAATATAATTTACCCACAGGTCTGGTCTTTACTGGGTGTCTCTTAAATACACAGTATTTAAAATAAGTCAAAATAAGCTGATTGTATATTGAAAATGTGTAGTGTGTATTGAAAGGGAGGAAACAGAAGATCTGACTACTCTACTCTACATAGACTATGGAAGTAAAAGTGTTTTCAGTAAGAATTTCCAATGGATCTTCACAGACATTTGATAAGCATTACTTGACAGATGGAACCATCTCAATGATCTTGAAATTTTAAGTACAACTGAACTTTGTTAGTACTTGGATGGGAGTCCACTACGAAAATCTCAAAGCTACAGATTAGATTGAGAAGATAAGATCACATTATGGAAGATGTCGATAGCAAATCACTTCCATATTGTGCAGAACAAGACATTTTTTATTTGAGGAACATTATTTTTTAACTGGGATGAAGCATGCTGTACATTTGAATCATTAGAAATCTAGAGAAACAGAGCAGCACTATTGTTGTGGCTGTTTCTATCATTTCACAGATCATTTCAATAGCCTTTCCCAAATTCCCATTCACATAGGTTGGGCTTGTCTTCCCAACCTATGTCATGCTGATTCACATATCTGATGCCAACAAATTATGTCCAGGCACCCAAATGTTAGAGATTTGCACGCTTGAAGACCAGCAGGTCTTCAAGCGCACGCTTGAAGGCCAGCAGGAGACATCATCGGACATGCAGTCAGTCAATATTTATATTAAATTACTCATTTATTATTGATATTAAGTACTTCTGTGTATTGATAACATCAAATGTTCATTTTGGTTCCCTCAGGTTGCAGAATGAAAAAATGGGAGTCTGACAAGCTCAATCGACCAGCTTCTCATTTCTGAAAGCCTGTCAGTTTTGTAAAACAGTCACACCTTACATGTTGCATATCTAGAATTTAAATCCCAAAAATCAATGTGGAAACTAAATGCACAGACTAGTTGGATACTGAATCCTTACTGAGTAAAGACTATAATATACCATGGAAGGAATACTCTGAATGCCATGAAATTACTTTTAAATGGTCAAGGCATTATGTGGCACAAAAATGCACTTAAGATACTAATGTGGCATAGTTTGGATCAAAGCAGGAGAATGCGTATTTAAATTGTCCTATATTCAAAGAAGTGAATAGAAACATGCCCTGGTCTCAACCATTGGGACCAAGATTGTAAAGAAGCTACATTCCCTGCATATTATAGCAAGAGGGACCCCCACTGTTCTCCCAGCCTAGAGTCTATCTATTCCATAATAGCTTTTTCCTGATTGTGGAGAGCTGTGAGCTGCGAGTGGAGCACCAGAAAACTGAAGGACAAGATGTTAAAGCCTCATTCATCGACTATAACCACTCTGGCCTTAGCATTATTGACCGGTGGAGGAAAAAAACACAAATTATATTTTGGCAAGAGATGTGTATAAAATTTAGCATATTTTTCCTTTCTCTTTCTGGGTTTGATGAACTGGTCTCTAGTCTCTTTTCTCTTCATTGCACTTGCATTTGTGAATCTTATTCTTATAGACAGTGAACATCAATCCCCCCTCCCTTTAGCCCCTTTGGGAGACATTAAGATGAGATACAGAATATTCAGATGTATTACAGCTTGTTTCAGGAACAGATATGGAACCAAGACAATATTGATCTCATTGGTAGGTAATTAGGAGTAATGCATTTTACCTGATGATGCTTGATCACTCAATTAGTTTTGATGCTGTCCATCATGGAGTCCTTTGTATTACCTCTAAAGCTTGAGAGGAGGTCACTGTTTTGTAGTGGTTTTCCTTCTTTCCAAAAAGGTGGTTCCATTTGGTTGTGGTAGGAGTGAGCGATTGAGCCATAGCATTCTCACTTAGGGTTTTTTGCATGATTGATACTCTCCCCATTCCTGTATAACAACTATTCAAAGAAAGGTTATCTTGTTGACATGGGGTAAGGTATCACCAGTAGGTTGATGGTACTCAGGTTTGCACCTTGATCAAAATGCTAGCCCAGTGTATGGAGCTTAACGTCTGGATGGAAATGAATATATTTAGGATTAATCCTAAAGCGAAGGATTCAAAAGCCATTTTTAATTTTGTATTTAGCCACTTAATGAGAAGGAAGGACTCACTGGAGAAAAGCCTAATGCTGGGAACGATTGAAGGCAAAAAAAGAAGGGGACAACAGAGAATGAGGTGGCTGGATGGAGTCATTGAAGCAGTCGGTGTGAGCTTAAATGGTCTGCAGGGGATGGCAGAGGCCAGGAAGGCCTGGAAGCATGTTGTCCATGGGGTCGCAATGGGTCAGCCACGACTTCGCAACTAACAACAATTTTGTCTTTGAAATTTATTTTTAACCTTCATCACCTGACTTTGCTTCTAAGATCATGCAATAATACTTTCTATAATTGTTCCTCTTCATTTTTTCTTCTTTTAAGCAACCATAATATCATCTGTGTTTTGGCATCAATATTTCTTATTTTCAGTCTAAATTTAGCAACCATTAAAATTACACCATGAAATGTATCTGGAACAGTGCACAATTCAGTCTGAATTAAGTTTCTTGTCTCAGCTAAAAAAGAATCTCAGATTGCTCGTTATTGTTCCTTTGGTGAGAGCAAGTAATTGACTTCATGTAGGATCTGAATTTCCTGAAGTTCTCAGCTGGAAAATGGGAAGCAATTTAATTTGGTGCTTAAGGTTAAGAAAACCACTGAAAAGCCAGAAATTTAGGATCTCTCTTCAAAAGTAACTGCTTTAACTGAAAGAAAACTTTACTGCCTCAGCAAGAATTTAGCCATCGCAAATTAAAACAGTATTGATTTGAAGTGCAATAGATGCCTTGACATTTCCATTGATTGAACAGAAAACCAATTTAAAGTAGAAGAGCAATTCACATTTTGCCAGGGTAGTTCATGAATTATAAATCAAGTATGTCAATAGCAGCTTTCTCTCCCTCACACACTCAGTTAAATATCAAATCAAGATTCAGGGTGGAGTAAGTTGTTCGCTTAGTAATTTGGAACATGAATCAAAACTAATACATAAGAGAATGGAACTACATTTCCTACTTTAGTGGTGTGCCAGTTAATGGACAGATAATTCTAATCCACAGTAAAATTATCTTGCTTCTTTTATTCAATCCCTTCCATGACTCATTGAAAAAAGCCAGTGATGTGCACTGAAGGATGTTGCATTGTTTCTATTATTCTGAACCTCTGTCAGCAAAAATCATGGCATTTTGCGAGGAAAATATGAATATATAGCATTTCATTATATAGTCTAACATAGTAGATCTGATATTTATTAATTGTTTCTTTGTGAATTTATAAGACCAATTATTGAAAGTATAATATTGTACCTCTGCCATTCATATTGAATTTGAAACCATTTGTTAGAAGTCATAACTTACCACGTCTGTGTCACACAATATATGATTATCAAGGTTTATTAGGTGCATCCACATTACATATTCTTATTTCTTTATTTCATGATAGAATCATCACCATATTACAGACGACCTGAAGATTGTCAATATTGAGTATCATCACTTTCACTGCGGATTAATATAAAGACAGGGTGTTGGTAGTTTTCGCAGAAGGGGCTTAACTGATCACAGTTGAAAGCAATAAAACAGACCTATTGTAATGAATACTATTCAAACTGCCGGTGAAACAAATGGCTGCTAAATGTTTTGAAAATGAAGACACTAAGACAGTGATGGCTAACCTTTTTCTCCTCATGTGCTGAAATCAGGCACGTGCACGCTATTGTGCACACATGTCTGCCCCCTGTGCATGCGTTCATGACCCCTGCGCATGCGTGCATGACATCCTGCCCGTGTGTGCATAACCCCCCAATGCACATGTGAGCATGACCCCCCCCAACATGATCTATTTGACTTCCACTATGGGGGGGGGGGACTTTTCACCCTCCTTAGTTCTGGAGGCTTCTCTCGCACCTCTGGGAGGGTGAAAATGGCCGTCCACAAGCTCCAGAGGCCCTCCCTGAACTCTCTTGGCACCAAAAACAGGGCATGGGGTGCACACCACACAACCCCATGCATGTGCATGTGACCCTGTGCATGCATGTGCAACCCTACACATGCGCATATGTCTCCCGCATGCATGACAGAGACCCAAAAATCAGCTGGCTAGCAGGAGGCACACATGCATGTGTGGAGGAGCTGAACTTGGTGACGCCATGCATGCCTGGAGAGAGGGCTCCACGTGCCACTTATGGCATGTGTGCCATAGGTTCGCCATCACGGGACTAGAAATACTAGGTATAACCCTACATAATAACAATTTTATTTTTAAAGCAGGGATGATAAACTGTCACTCTTTTCCTGTTTGCTGATCTTTGGAAACTCCCTGTGACCAGGATTGCAGAAAATGAATGGCATTTGAATCAAGAAACATGACATTGTATGGAAGCTTTAAAATAGGCATGGCATAGTTAGCTATCAATAGATATCACTACCAGGGGAAAAAACCAAAACTCAGTATTGCCCTTCGGGGTTCTCCCACTTTGCCCTCAACCTTCTCTCTAGGATGTCTAGAGTGACCTTTGGTTTGCAACCTTCCAGCCAGTTTCTGACAAGCAAAGTCAATTGGGCAAGTTGGATTTCCTTAATGACTGTAGTAAAAATGCTTATAAAATCAGGTTTGCTCATGTGATGACTTGTTTAATTACCACATTACTTAGAAACCAAAATTCCTATTCCAATTATGGTCATATGTCAAGGACTACTTGTATATTTCATTCTGCTGGTAATCATCCTATCCACATAGAATGGGACACAGGTAATTGGCATTGTCAAGAAATGTGATCTCATACTCTTGTGCAATATGCAGTTTATGCCATGCAGCATAATGACACGGCCTCTGGTGTGAGAATAAATTTACTATCTGAATAACTGATTTTAAGAAAAGAAATACTACTGTTAGTGTTAATTCCTAGAGTTACTGTTTGGTCATTGGCATATGGACTGACTTGTGCTGGAACAAAGACTATGTTTCAAAGGAACTGAAGAACCAAGAGCTGACTTCAGAACTCAGAATTTTCTAAAAGTTAATGCCATGCTAACTAGAAACCCTTATTCTGTGGTTGTCTGAAAAGATTAACATTCAAATGCCAGCAAGATTTATAGAGCTGCGGTAGAGTAGGTATCGCATTTTAATTGCTCTTTAGTTTAAGATTTTCAAGATTTGATGGCAAATTAGTTACTTACCTGTCATTATTTGTTTAATTTAGTCTGTAATAAATTGCATTTCTAGAAGTCTTGACTGAAGATGCTTAACTATTAGCTGATTCAAACAGAAAATGTTCTCCAGTGAAAAGCTCTTCTCTTCTCTTCTCTTCTCTTCTCTTCTCTTCTCTTCTCTTCTCTTCTCTTCTCTTCTCTTTTCTTCTCTTCTCTTTGTGTCTTCCCCTTTAGAATTTGGCAAAGGGCAACACATAGTAGTTGATTTAGAGAACACTCATTATTTATGGGAGAGGACATTCCATCCCATGACATTTTTATCAAAAATTAATTCCTTGCCTCCATCTCCCTGTTTTGGAATTAATAGAACAACACAATGAATAGCATCAAATATGGCTTCATAAGGCAAATGTATAGTTTTGTAAAATCCTTTAGGCACCCAGAGAATTAATCTGGAAATATTTGGGGTTTCTACCATGAATTAAATCCATAGAAATAATCATTCTCATTCAACTGAACTCAAATTTCCTTTACTGGCTTTGAAAGAGTTTTGCAAACAATTTATCTACCATACTTCTTGTATAATCTCTCCTTGCTTTGGATAAATTAATGCTAAAATCACTCACTATATTTCTTTGTGACAAGCTAAGAATATTTTTACATACAGTAATGTTATCTTTCCAGCCAAGGAATTACTTTCCCGAAACTGTTCTCCTTAAGTAGTCTGCAAATTCATATGACTTTGCTTTCTAAATTATTTTTAATTTTCTGAAAATGTTTTCTTAAACTGTGGATTATTTAAAGGGTTTGGCATTGCAGGAAAAAAAATACTGTATTAATCTCTAATAGCAAAAATCAACAGAAGTGTGATAGCATCTTTCTCTGATAAATTTTATTAAAAGGCAAACTTTTTTTTCATATGATGTAGTGAGCTGCTGCTCACAAAAGCTTATGGCTTTTAAAAATATTCTGTTAGTTGGAAAAGGTTCTACAGAGCTATTCTGATTAGAGAATCTGGGAGATTTTTTTAAAATGGTATAAATTAGCTTTTCAGTCTCTTCATGACAATATCCTTCCTTTTCTGTCCTAAATTTTAAAATAAGCATAGAATATAAAAATTTAAAATGTGTTCCAAAATATAGCTCTTAAAATTATAGGCAGAAATTAAGTATATAGGTCTAAGTTTGAATCACTTGGTTGAGTTGAATACCATGTCCTTCAGTCATATCCACATTGCAGGCCAGTGGGAGCTGTTTGGCAGCATTAACAAGTTTACAGTCATATAAATTGTCAGCAGTTTGTCATTGTGTTGACTAACAATTGATTAGATTTATTTTTAGACCCAACTTGAGCAACCAACTTTTTAAAAGCTCAGCATTTTAGCTTAGTGAGACTTGAGACCTGGGGATAGCTTTCCTTCAGACTTAATTAAAGCTTCTCTTCTGAGATGTGTTTTAGATCTCTTAAGAAGCATTTGGACAAGTTTGATTCCAGGTCATCTGTATTTTATTGCAATAAGTTTGTAGTGTCTGAGTCAATGGATAAGTAATGAGAACAGGACAAAATAACTGCTTTATAAGAAAGATTACATTTTCAGCACTATCCATAATGACTGTACTATTTAAAAAAAGCAACTGGGAATGAACTGTTCCATTTAGTGTAGAAGAGCTATGACTGCATTTATTTTTTGAATTAAACTACCGTTAATGAATAAAGTGCAGATCCAGCTTTGATAGAAGATAATATTTGCAGCTCAGGTTTGAAATGTGTGATACATCTCCTGTGGCCTAGAGGTTGGAAGGAACCTTGTAGGTCATCTAGTTCAACCTGCCCAAGCAGGAGACCCTACATCTGCCTCTACTTAGGATTGAACTCACAACCTCCTTGGCTCCCAATCAGGAAGTTGTGAGTTCAATCCTAAATAGAGGCAGATGTAGGGTCTCCTGCTTGACCAGGGGGTTGGACTAGATGACCTACAAAGTCCCTTCCAACTCTGTTAATCTGTATATGTTAATCCTTGTTGCTCTCTGAGCTTGGTCATTTTCTTGTAGATTTTTCATTATCAAGCTAGCATTGATGATGTTACCTAGTTTGGTAATGAACTGGCTGGGAGCCCAAGGACCCCACAGATCTAACTTTACCATTAGCTTATATAGTTGCTTCAGGTATCTATATTGTTAATAGTTGATAGATACATTGTTTGTTTAAAATATTTTATCACCAGGAAAAGAAAAAGATGTTTATTGGATGCTCTGATTCAGTTGTCTAAATAAGTTGGCTAGCCTTAAATACTTGGATCTACTAAGAATTGTATTGTAGTTCTGGAAAATAACAGTTATTACCATGCAAAACAACGGTTTCAACAGTAATGATTAATTTTAAAAGGACTAATAAAAGCTAATCTTGAATTCCATATGCCATACAATTTTCAGTAGCTTAACTCAAATTTATCTTTTTGTAATCATCTTTGTTTTAGGCTTTAAAGGAAAAATATGTGACCATGTATATCTCTTACAAATGGTGGTTAGAAACACCAGATTCTTTTATTTTCTATATATAAATTTTCTATAAAGTTCATCAACTGAATTAATTTCTCCTACAAGGCTGAGAGAATCAGGTTCAATTTCAAGGACAACTCCCTTCTGCAGAATTTACCACAGAATTTCAACCACAGCTAGCTGTCAAAAACAGAAAATACCCAAAAGATACAAAGAAGGAATTGGAGCAAGTTCTGCAAGACAAATGCTTGGTCTTGTATCTGGTATTTCTATAGGTCACAGGTAACCAATTCACATCATTTGTGAGATGATGTCATGAGTGCACCAAACATCATTTTGATGAAATTGAGACATCTTAAAAACTGTTTGAAGGGAAAAATATCTGATGGAAGTTTTTCAAAAACTTAGTATTTGTAAAATGCCAACTTCAATAACTAAATTACACCTGTGAAGTATTCATTCTGAGTGTAACAGTTGTACTCTAAATTGATAAGATACAACAGTGATTCTCAAACATACATATTCATCTTAAAACCCTTTTATTTTCTTTAAAATGAGGGAGGATCCCAAAAAGCATTGCTTTATGTGGGTTGCATCCATCAATACATTCTGTGTTAAAACCAAGAAATGTTAAAATGTTTATTTAATTGACTTTGCAGATCCCCTGAAAAAGTTTCAGGGACACCAGTGTTCCCAGACCTATTTTGAGAACCATTTGCATTATTCTTGGTTCTGCTATTCAATATGTATGTGAAGTCTAAATTGCTGGAAAGTTAGAACATCATGCACGAATCCTTCCAGGCTTAACTCAGTTCATGTTTACTTCTAGCTATCTTAAATCTGTAGTAGACAAATGTAGTCACAAAAAGACTACCAGGGGAACTTCTCCATCTGTGTTTTCTTTGTCAGCCAACCAACAAAGTGTCTCCTCTGCAATATAAGCACACATTATCCAGAAGACAGACATGAATGAGGCTTGTTCCTTTACCTTCCAGGATGCTGCCAATCCATTGTAATATTTATTTTTTATTATTTTTTATTTATTATTGGATTTCTACCCTGCCCTTCTCCTGGAAAGGACCCAGGGCGGCGCATAGGCAATCTTAAAAACAATACAAAACAATCATATAAATACCCTTAAAAAGTTATTAAATAATTTTACCCGTGCTAAAACCCATTTCTTTTTAAAACCCTAACTAAATTTTTTTTTTCCAATACTAAAGCTCAGTATCAGGGGGGTTATCCTAGGCCTTTTATATTACTGATTCCAGAACATTAGGAGAATACCAAATGTTTAGACTTTGTTCTAAATGATTGTCAGTGATGCCACTTTCTTTAAAATGATTGGAATGAGGACAGTTCAGTGGCAGTATGGAAAAGTACAAAACAATACTCTGGTAAGTTTCATCCAATGAAGACTCAATTTGGAAGAGCTTTTTTCTGTCTGTCTTACAGGCAAAACTTCCATTATATCTTTGAAGTCTAAAATAGGATAATCCAAATAGTTCCTGCTTGAAGCTAATGCTCTCTGACAAGACATTTGCTGTGACAGCTTTCTATATCTCTGAAGTACACAAGTGGCCACTTTTAACCTGCAAATTGAAACTACCTGGGCCTTTGATGCATCTGTTTTGTGAAATGTAGTTTTATGTTAGGTCACTGCATTATGATAGAACATGTAAATTGCTGCTTAGATGTAAACCAGATGAACTCTGATCATTATTGTTAAAAATAAAATCTGATCTCTTCAGTATTAGAGGAATAGTTTCTAAAATTCTTTGCACTTTGGTTAATAAATTTGTCTATTAAAGAGGAGCACATTTTACAATTAAGAGCTTAACCCCAGTATGATATTTTCTGCAGAGTTTCTGTGTTCTTTGTTCCAGTGAGACTGTGGTATTCACTTACTTTATGAATCTGAACAATGCAAGCCAAGCTCTCTTCTTTTATAATAATTAAAGTTTATGAGTGCAAGTATAAAGACTAACACAAATTAAGAAAATATATAGAGAGAAAAGAAAGAAAAGTGCAAAGAGAGCAAAGTAAAAAAGGACATAAAGCACCAGAGAAATTTAAACAGCTTCAGTAACTTAATACCTTTTCTAATATTTAAATTAAAAATTTTCCCCACATCTCATCTCTTATCAATAAGCACATTGTAAAAATGCATCATCCAGTCCTAATTAGTTGATTAATCAAATAAATCTATTTTATATTTCAACATCACTTTCTCTAAGAAAAAAAGCAAAACAAAAACAAAAAACCAACCATAACAAACCAATATTCAAAGTCTTATCATTCAATCCTGGGCAAAAAAAAGGTCCCTTTACTGGCTACCAGAAACCATGAAGGATCAATTTTAAACCTGGTTGAATAAATCTACATTGCTTTTGAAAATCTAGCTCTGTAATCAAGTTAAAAAGCTGATTTCTTACCATTTTCTTTGTTTTCTCTCAGAAGTAACTTTAGTAGTTTAACATCATTTTGTTAAAGCCAAGATAAGAAAGCTTTTATTATTTGCCTGCCTCCTTTAGTTATTAAAACATCAGTCACTGCCATTTGTAAATTTAGTGTGGCGTATTTATCCATATCACTTTTGAAGTCTAGAATTCTTAAATCCATTTTCAAACCCACCACATTTATTCTATATCAGAATTGAAATCTGGCATTTTAAAAAAAGTATACAAATCCACATTCAAGTCAGTCTCAGCCTCAGTTTTATCCAGCAAAATCTGTCCCTCTTCTGTAGCTTCTGTTAAAAACAATTTTATAGTGTCAGAAAATCTTGAAAATAATTTTTGAGTACATTGTTACCAAACAGTCTAAATTTATACTATAGTCCAATCGTATTGCACCATTGTGCATTGTGCATTCATAGTAATTGTCAGTTCTTTCTGGTTCTTCCTTTAAAATCCCCTCATATAACATATTTATTTCCCAATCAACAAAACTTTCTCATGGGACAATTTCTTATAATTAATTTGAAATATATTTGTAGATTTTCGTAGATTTTCACGGGTGTAGGTATGCTGGCCTTCTATTCGGGTGTTTTCCCATGTAAACAAATTGAAATTGTATAATGTGGTTAAAATTATTTTCCTGAAGAAAGGTTAAACTGTAACTACATATTTTCCCTGAAGACATATTTAAATATACATATTTAGGCAGATATGGTGAGTTGACCACCTCAAGCTGAAACCCCTAAGACCTTCCCACAGAATTTTAATTTTGCACCCACTTATAGTCTTGAAGAGTGGAATCTAGTTGCTGCAGCACCAACTCTTTCCCGCCATATTTCTATTCTGAGTCTTTCTCTGTAGAGGAGGAAACTCTTGACTTCTTGATTTCATGTATTTAAGGACTTCCACAAGTTAGATGGGGGTCAACTTATTTTCCAAAGCACCAGAAGGCAAGACAAGAAATAATGGATGGAAACTAATCAAGGAGAGAAGCAATCTGGAATTAAGGAAAAACTTCCTATCAGTGAGAACAATTAACCAGTGGAACAGATTTCCTTTAGAAGTTATGGCTGCTTCGTCACTGGAGGGTTTTAAGAAGAGAGTGGACAACCACTTGTCTGAAATAGTATAAGGTTTTCTGCTTGAGCAAGGAATTGGACTAGAAGACCTCCAACATCCCTTACAGTTCTATTCTAGTTAATCTAGACTTGTGAATCAGATTTTTTTTTTTAAATGAGAAACTTTTGTGTTGTAATAAGGGCAGTGTGAGTTGCTTTCCTTCCAAATATCCCATGTTAATTTACGTCTAATGATAAACTTGAAAGTAGAATGCTACCCTAAACTCTAATGAATGTGGGAAAAATGATTCAAGAGGCACATTAAATACTAAAAATACACACTTTCAGGAAATTCAACAAATAAATCTAAAAAAGATGTATCTATCAATATAGTCAATTAGCATATATCATTGTTTAATCAAAAAGCTTGCAAAAATATATTTAGGAAGATTTTTAGAAATAAGGATATAAGACATTAGGAATAACTATAATTTGTGAGAACATAAATGCTATACCTACTGAAATATATTAAGGACAAAACTTTAGATATTAAGAGAATTGTGTGAATGAAAATGGATGAAGATAACAAAAATGTGCCCTCTAAATGGCAGGAACAAAACAACACAAACATTTGTCCAACACTAGTATAGGCTTTATATAGGTCTATACAAAACAGTTCTCCTTTGCCTGCGAGAGTCGCCACACTCGCAGGTATGGCCCCTATGTCTAACTGGGGCCCACCTCGAGGAGGGATTGATAGATCCAGAGAGGTGGGCACGTCGCAAGCTCAGGGGGTTTCTTTCTAAATTTTTAATTCGGCTTTTAGGGGGTTCCAGGGCGGAGGGTGGGGTCAGTCAGTTGGGAGGGGGTCAAGCACTACAGCCGGCCGGCGGAAGTAGGAAAATGGAGGAAGGAGGGGAGGTAGATCCTATAGAGGGATTTCCAATCAAATCGATCCTGGGGAGGGGCAGGGGTGGTGGGAGATGGGAAAGGTTGGAGGATTGCGGCTGCTGGCTTCAGGCGGTCACGCGCCCCAACCCCCCTAGCTCCCTTCGCAGGCTAGGAGGTCAAGGACTACAGTGCCAGGGCCCTAGGCTGATGCTGTGCAACGCCAGGTCCGTGGTGAACAAA
>JAPKID020003140.1:0-12615 GCA_026931265.2 Tropidonophis doriae
GTCTGAAATGGTATAAGGTTCCTGCCTACGCAGGGGGTTGGACTAGAAGACCTACAAGGTCCCTTCCAACTCTGCTAATGTATTGTATTGTAAGGACAAAGTATGTTGAGGTAGTTGGTCATGGGTTGAATGGTAAGACAAATAAATGAAGGTTGTATGAATCAAGATGATAAAAAACATTATTTTAGAAAACAACAAAGAATGAACAGGATTTGGCTTCCATAGCGGTAACCAATTATAGCAAATGGGGGACGGGTGTTTTAGGAAATCCTTTGTGAAAGGAATCCGTGAGAAGAAGAATGTGCTAGTTTGACTGATATGGAGGATACAGCTGCAGCAAACATAACAGGAAGCATTGCAAAGAGTCATAAAGGCAGAGACAGAAGAAGTCAAGACACAGATTTCACACAGAAACAAAATGAGCTCTTAAGGCTCTCCCCTTCAGCTGGTACAAAAGGAAAAAAATGAACTTTTAATGGTGCTGGCTTCCTGTTTTTAAATTGATTGCTTTGTAGATAATGAAGATGAGTTCACTGTCACTTTTCATTCTGCATTTTCATGCAATGGGTAAGAATATCTTCAGTCAAGGATGTATTTTTAGCCCTTTCATTTTTCATTAGAGAACATATTTTTAACTTTTAATCTGTGTTCCATATAGAGAATTCATTTTTAGTCACTATTAAGAGGTGAAACTTTTTTTTTTTGCCCAATTCCCCTTTTTCGTTGCTATTGGCTTCTGTATATTAATTTCTTCTACTCCACCTCTTCATCTCAATCGCTAATCGAACAGATATGGTCAGGGGAAATCCTTTTCAAAGTAGGTCACTTTGCCATTCCATCTACCGCCCCCATCATTGCAGCAGAGGCTATAAAAACACATATATGCCACTGTGCTTGTAAAGCATGTAGAAAAAGAACAATAGGATATGGATGAGATTGGCAACACACTGCCATCTGTTTCACTGTAGTTGAAGAAGAAAAAAGAATGGAAACTCCAGCAGAGATCACTCCTTTTGTGTGTTTCGATGATCACTGAACTTACTATATTAAGATTGTTTCTGCATTTATTATTCAGGATTTAGTTTTCATCCCCAAGAGCGGCTTTGACTGTTCGGGACTAAATTAATTCCTCCAGTCTGCTATATCATTTGAAAGCATGCAGGAAGTTACCTTCCCTTCCTGCTTTCAAGGCTAATAGAGTTGCTTGTCAGTGAGATGCGTAGCATATAAATGTAATAAATAATAATATGGGGTCCTGGATTTTCTGTTTAGGGTGAAAATAACACAGAAAAATTGGAGGCCGATAAGACTACCTCCATCTATCTGCTGTGGTATGAAATTAATCAGGATAGTGTTGTTTTTCTAATTTTCTGTTCACTTCTTTAGTAAAAATGCAGGAAGTATTGACTTCTTAGCCTGCTTTACAGCAGTTGGAAAACTTGGAAAATGGCTGATTGGATCGTGATCATGTTCTCATAGATGATTTCACTTTCCTGGAAATGATCCAGGAATCAGTCTCATCATTCTAGCAGAGACAATGTAGGTAGACTTCCCTGAATAATAATCAGTGGAAAATCTGTAAGCGATTTTGGCCAGACACATGCAACTCTGCACAATTGAGAAAAGACAAAAGGATATAATCAGCAGATAGAAGAAAGAAGGATAATTGGGAGTGGAGATTTAAAGTCCCTTCGGGGAGATGGGTGCAGCCTAGAAATCAAATAAACCTAAACCTAAATATAACTAGTAGTAAATTCATATCTGTAAACTGATAAGTGGGGCTTCAAAAATTTGAATGGGCAGCTAAATAAGATTATTTTAGCCCATACATTTTATTTTCTTTGTTTTTGTTTCATAAAACTTCATTAAGTAACAATAAAAAATAAAATAATGAACAGAAAATTAAACAGAAATTGGAAAGAAAAGGTAAAGAAGAGAATGAGTAGATGCAAAAAAAGAAAAAAGTAACATCTGACTTTCTTTGATACTGATACTCACATTGTAGGAATCTGTAAGTCCTTACATAAAAAAGTCTTGCTGCTGTTATACATAAAAACAGTGTCCCATGTTTATTTTCAAGATGTTTTTATGAATCAAACATAAAAAAATATTTTGATTTCAATTGCAAATTTATTCCAAGAATTTTCTGATTTAAAGTATACATATCTGATCCCAATATTTTTAACTTTTTTACATGTCCCTTAAATATGATAAAAGTACTTTCAAGTAGGTTACACTTCCAACATATATTTGACACAACCATATCTTTAGTGGTTTATCATAATTTATCGTGTTAAATACCAAGGGTACTTCTTATAAAAATTCTCTTTCACGTTATAATTCAGTATATATTTCATGTATTCTCCCATTGATAAAGCATTACATTATATCCATTTTTCCCATTTAGTCACACAATCTTTAACATATTCATCTTTCATAATTCAGTTTCAGTAAAAATGTGTACATCGTTTTAGTAACATGCTCATCAATGGTACACAGGTCCAATTCAAAATTGGTTTTCTTATTTGGACAATCAAACTTGTCCAATTTAAATCTTTTTGTCAACTTAGCTGATCATTGACAAATATGATCCTTTAATTCCATTATTCCCTTGGTTTTAATTTGGTTTCTCCTTTGGAAAAAGTCAACAAGTCTGCCTAGATCAGCCAAATTTGTGTAACTGGAGGGACATTGTCCATGAGGTTGTGATGGGTTAGACATGACTTTGCAACTAACAACAAATCTTTTCTCTTCTAAAAGAATCATCTTGAATTGACAACCATGGAAGAAGTTTGGGAGTCAACATGGCATGCCTAAGAACATGATTTTGAAAATCCATATTAACCATAGATTTGTCATACCGTTAGCCTATATATTTTGAAGCTGCATAGCATGAGCAAAAGTTAGTAGGGTAGGTAATATGCCAAGCTAGGAAAATGATAAATCATTGATGTGGCTATAATGTACTGCTAAATATACAGAGAAAGCAAAAGTAAAGGCGGGCATTTTTCCCCATTTAATGCAGTTAACAAATAACATATCTAAGTCTTCTATTCGCAGTATAGTAATAGAGTATGCCAATGTGTGTGCATTATATTTTCTTCAGTATTTATAAATCCAATTGCAATTCAACATACAAAACAAAAATCCTAAGCATTTTTAAAAGACAAGTATTGTCATAATGTGGTTAGCATATTTATTGGCCAATATTAAATGAAGCTTGTAGCTTGCGATGTAGTGGCTGGAGTTGATATCAATAGGATCAGTTGTTGTCCCCTTCAGTTGAGCTGCTAAAGGGTGAATAGTCATGGAAACAGAACAAGCTTTTTTCCTCTACTTTCTAATGCGGCCAAATCATTAAGCAGTGTGGGAGAAGCAGCCTCTGCCACAACTGTTCAGTGGCTAAACAAAGAGGTTAATTCTTTGAGGTTCATTCTTTTTGGCATCTGTCAGCAACAATAAAATATTAGGTGCACACTCCCCCCACCCACTTCATCCTTTTTTATGTTCAGAGTATCATTGTACATACAGTGATTCATGTGCTAGCCCTCCTACCTTTGACTCTTCATATCCTAGGAGAACCCACTGATATAATTGGTACTCAGTTGCTGCTAAAGAACAACTAGTGGGAGAATTAATCAGATAGATTAATGGGGGTAACATATAAAAAGGCAAGGCAAGGTAGAAAGTAGAGTTCTGCAGAGATTACTTGGTTCCCTTTCACCAGAGTGAAGGCTGAGAAAATGCCCATTGCATATGAGAGCCAGTTTGGTATAGTGTGTATAGTATTAGGCTAGAATTCAGGAGACACAGTTCTAGTTCCACTTTGGGGATAAAACCAGCTGATTGACCTTGGGCCACCCACTCCCAGCCCTAGGAAGGAAACAAGGGTAAGCAAGCCCTGGGAAAAAAATCTGGCGGGACTATCCAGGAAGTAACCAGCACTCAAAAAATGATCTGAAGGCACTTTTAAAAAAATTGCACATGGTCCAGGGAGTAGTCTTTGATGCAATTTGATCCCAGAAATAAAAATATTTGGGGGGTTTTTTCTCAAAAAGGACAGCATGGTAAACAGATAAAATATGTACTACTGTCTTTACTTTTGTTGATTTTCATCAGAGCAGAAGAAACACTGCAAGACAGACCCATTAGGAGAGAATGAAACATGCCCCCAAACCAGAGGTGGATTGCTCCCGGTTCGGTCTGGATCGGGCAAACCGATAGTGGCAGCGGCGAGAGGCTCCGCCCACCCTCCTGGAGGCTTCTGTGCAGAAGTGTCACGCGCACAAGTGAACCAGTAGTAAACATAATGGAAAGCCACCACTGCCCCAAACATAAAAATCAGTGGATTAATTGTAAGAAAGGTGAATAAATCAGGGAGGAGGATCACTACTGAAACCTTATCTTTAAAGAAAATAAAACATTGAAATTCACAGCATATATTCTGAAAGAAAGGGATTAGATGAATGGAAAGAATAGAGAAGCAAATTAATGGAAGAAGAAGATGAAGTGAAAATTACAAAAAATAAATAGGTTTGTGACAAACCTATTTATTTAAAAATAGAAATCAGTGAGGTTTGTTACGGGTAATCGTATATCTTTGTTTTCTACCAACTATCCAAAAGGCTGTGTTTGTAACCATCTGTAGCCTGATTATAAGAGTAACTCTGATTGGGCTAGACTAATTGACTACTGCCTCCATTAGTGATGACTTTGGTATTTGAATTCTACTTGGGAGAAAAAACATTGCAGTGAAACTGGTAAATAAATTAAAACTTGACATAAACAGGTTGTGGAATAAGGTTCTCTAAATTTGTTTTTTGCCATTGCATCTGCTCATTTTCACACTTTGATGGGTGGCTGCTTGCACTAGTTTGTGGCTTAGTTAAATTGTGTGATTGCTTTTACTTCATACAGAACTATCAACTTAAGCCTATTGTAAAACCACAGAATTGGCAGAAATAAATTGAACCAAAGAAGGATTAGTTGTGAGGCCTACTGCTTCTGCTGCAGCATTCACCTACTTAGTTGACAGTCACACCATCTTTGCACAAATCTGTCATTTTAAAAGTGTATTCCACCTATATTTATAATTTACCAGTACATTTGTGGTATAATAGCCCAACTTGGAGTATACAAAGTTGGGGAATATTGCTCTGTAGTTCATTTAACAGGTCAAACACAGTTGTGGATATTTTGGGTTTTTAGGACTAAAATTCAGATAATGATCTCTATAGAAGGAATGGTAATTTTATGTCTGATTATTTTTTTGTCTCTAGATTCAAAAAACAGTGGAAGGCAATAAAATGTTCAACATTTTTTGTTTGAAATGAATAGATGAGCATGTTAATCTGCTTCATGTAGAAGTCAAATTCATCAGCAAGCTAAATTATACAGTTAACATTTTTGACATTTCTATAAATATAGCAAGCTTGGATTTGAAATTGTAAGGTCTTGAAGAGACAGGCTTGTATTATCTTAGAAGTTACTTAGTTTTGGACAATTGCCCCCTCCCCCCCCAAATTAAAGGATTCTACATTTATAATTGAAAGGATGTAGTTAAAAATAATTCTTAGTGGTTAGAAAGTTGTTAACATGACAGCTGTATTTATGTTACAAACCTATGTACAAAACCTATCATCATAGCTAGCTTTCTATAAATCTATATTGCTTTGCCTTTTAACTTAAATTTCAAAAGTAAGATATACTGTATTTGCAAGCTTGCTTCATTTCTTCTGCAGAAAACACCATGAATCAATATTTATTTTAAAAAAAACTTCAAATTTTTATTTCTTTATATTGATTTTGATTTTCAAGTTTGAGAATTGTGGTGGTAATTAGAATAAAATAATTAAATACTAGTTATCAGAAACAATTTATGAGTCTTTTCTAAAACGTGTATTTGACTAATTCCTTAAATTAATATGGGAGTATTAATTATACATCACAGCAAATTGGAGGGATATGTATTTTTTTACATTTCAGGAAACAGAGTATGAAGCAATCTACCTGTTGTGTATCTGCAATTCTTTTTTAGCATTTCTTCTATCTTCTATTTGCTATGGATATTGTGTAGCGTTTCTCAATCACAGCAACTGTAAGATGTTTGGACTTCAATTCCCATAATTCCCCAGCCAGCTATGCTGGTTAAGGAACTTGGGGGATTGAAGTCCACACATCTTACAGTTCTCAGTGTTGAGAAACACTGGGATAGAGGATGTGTTCCCTGGAGTAGCTTGTGGGAGGGTCCAAGACGGAGTTCAGGTAAGGCCAACTGTTCATTTCTAAAAAGGAACTTTAATTATATACGAACTCTTAGGTAATTAAAGCCAGGCACTGCTTTTATTCAAATTTCAATTTAAAAAATCACAATCTCAACTTTTAAAAAGCAGATCTGATAGAACATCACTCTTTGGAATGGTGTTCTTAACTTGTTCAGCTAAACCAGGGCTTTCAAACTACCAACCTGTGGGCTGGATGTGTCATGCGCTGGCCATGCCCAGTTTAATTGAAACCATGATGATGTGAGTTTGACACCTGATCTAAACTGATTATTATTCTAATAGGAGAACTTCCTATGCCTCAGTGAATTAAATCAATTTTGTGGAAGGAAATGCTTCTGGGAAATACTTTCTCCTGGGAATGCTACTAGAAATACTTTCATCTGGAAAAAAATCTAAGCCAGATTTATGAACACATGGCTACTGATTTTTTTTGTGCAGCCAACAACAGCTCAACCATTTTGCATACCACTTTCTCTACCTATCTTGTACCTCTGCAGGTCTGCTATCTGCTGACTTCCTGTAGGAGTGTGTATGTGATAGTATTAGGGCCAGGCTGTGTATGAGATGGCATTGGTGTCAGGGAACTGCATATAACAGTGATGGCGAACCTTTTTAGGGCTCACATGCCATAAGCGGGGGAAGTGCGGGGGGGAGTACGCCGGGGTACCGCACCCATAGTACAATGCGCGACCCACCCCCAGTGCACATGCAAACAGGAAATCACTTCCAGTTTGCTCGTAGAGTCATTTTTAGTCCTCCGGAGCCTTCAGGGAAGCCTCCTGAAGGTCCCTAAAGGCTCTGGAGGACTAAAAATAGTTCTATGAGCAAACAGGAAATCATTTCCGGTTTGCTCATAGGGCCGTTTTTTTGCCCTCTGGAAGCTTCAGGGAAGCTTCTGAAGCCTCTGGAGGGCCTCTGGGTCAGTGGGTAGGGGGAGACTGTTTTCATCCTACCCAGGTCCCTATAATGGCTCTGGAGCCTGGGGAGGGCAAAAAATGGCTTTAAAAAATGCTGAATTCAGCTGGCTAGTGCGCATATGCGCGTTGGCCAGCTGACAGGGCAGTGCTTTGCTTGCCCTGACAAATGGCTCCCTGTGCCACAGGTTTGCCATCACTGGCATAGAACAACACAGCCATTATGGTATGTGACAACAGTCATGTCAGGGAAAATATATTATTGTACATATATAATGTATAATTTTATTTACTTAATTATATTAATAATAAATATAAAATATGTGTTGCATTTTTTCATAGGTAGAATGTGGCCCAGCAACTATCACATTTTATGTAACATTGCCCCCATATTTATTTGTGTAAGATAAATAATATTTCAGCCATATTACATTTATAGTATGCTTAGCCTACAGTTTTGCAAGAATATCATTTCACTTCTTTGAGTTTTTTAAAAGTATGGGAAAGTTTTCTGTTGGTATTATTTTTACTGAGTTGAAATGAAACTTTATGTAACAAACACCCTACAACCAATGAAAAACTAAATAAAAGAGCTTATAATAGATACGTGGATCGTCAGCCATGTTTTGTGCATTTATTATGGCTTAGCATATCATCTAAATTTAGAGTTGCCACTGTTTTCAGCTAACACTAGCTGGAATAAAGCCAATCTTTCTGATTTCAAATTCTTGTTAGTTCTTACTGAAAATGATGTGTGTGTGTGTCTTCAAAAAGATAGGAAGAGACAGTTAGTCATAAGAAAGCCATCAAAATCATCATATGAAATTCCTATCATTACCTTGTTGGCTAAATATGTCATTTGACTATAATCTATTAATTGTATGAATGATCTAACATGCTATGCTAGTATTTAATGGAGGAACTGATCTATTGCTTCTTTCTCACTTGGTGGTTCCAGTCAATGATGCTGGAAGAATTTGGTCCAGGGGACACTCAAGTGTGAGCTGCCAAAGGGATGTTACTGTATAACCTCCTGCTGTTTAGCATTTACATGAAGATTATTGACAAAGATCATCAGGATATTTCGGTGTGATGCCATAAATGCATTGATGATATTCAGCTTTCTATTGTCACCTTTGGCCGAAAGTGCTTTCAAAGTCTTGTTTTGGCATCAGGATGTTGGGTCTGACCCAAACATGATGGTTTACAATTCTCTGCCAATATTGAGAGTTGTCTCTCAATAAGGGAGCACTGTCCTTAGAGGTTCCCCTAGACTAGAGCCATGCTTCCTACTAGATGTGCAAGTGGAGGCCATGGTTTGGAGGCCTTTCCCTTGTTTATAGTGGCCTACCTAGAGGGGAAGCATCTGTCTACAATGACTTATACCCTTAGCACCTCTTGATTGAATTTCATAGTGCACTTATAGGGGGCTGCCTTTGAAGACCATCTGGAAAGTGCATTTGATAGCATCCAATTCATTGGCCTGAGCTCACAACTTTGCGTAGGCCCTTTATTGAATGCAAGTTTTAACTTATAAAGCCGTATATTGCTTGACAATAAGGTGTTCCAACCAGAAGTTGACTCACTCAAGATGAACCACCCAGGATAAACTGTTTGTGGTTCCTATTTCACGAAGTGAGAAAGGATGAGAGAGAAAAACCCCAAAGCTAGCTTTCCATCTCAACAACATTAGTGCACACTAGTTTTTTAGATGTAGCACTAGTGCTGTGGAACAATATTGACCTAGATTTCTTTGGTAATGGCTTTTTGAAAACTTGTAAAAATCTATCTTTTCTAAGGGGAATTTTAACTATTACGTTAAAATTTCATTTTACCACATATATATATTGACATAGTTGGAGGTAGATGGGTTTCTTGGCATTATTAACACAACAGCTGTAATTTTTCATTATGTATATATTATTCTTGAAAGCCACCAAGCGTCTTGAAGGATTTGGTAATTCAATCAACCACTAAAATACACACACACACACACACACACACACACACACACACACACAATGTATGCCTCTACCTGTTTAATGTGAATATTCATGCTTTCTTTGCTCATGTTGCTCACATTGGTTGCACAAATCCAAAAGTGGTGGAGTCAGTCATGTTTTGATGAAATTATATAAACTGAATGAGCCAACACAGCATTTTTGTGTGTGACATCTGCTGGTGGGCTGCAAGCCAGTTAGCTAGCTAACCAATGGGGAAAATGTAAAAAGTGGAAAGAGAGATGCATAGAGGTGGACCTGAAAAGAAGAGTGGTTCTAGTTGTCATTGACCAAGTGGCATCCCTGAAAATAAAATACTTACCTACCAAACTACTATTTTTTCATTGCCTTATCTAGTATAGAACAGAAAGGAAGAGGAAGGATCAGAGCTAAGGAGCAAAATATGTTTTATGCAAATGCTCACGTGGCAGTAATAGGGAACAGAATAAATTCAGTGGAGACGGAGTGCTGCGGTAACACGCAAAACCAGGAATGGAATTGCCAAACAGGCAAGTACACAGTTAACCCACCCATTAGGAATAGCTGGCTAGCAGTAATACTGCAGAGGCATACACAGTGTCATTTTGCCATCAGTCAAGCAAAGCAGAGTGAATTTGGGACAGCATCCAAGATCTTGGGTAGAAAGGGATCAAGGGAGCCAAAGATGATATAATGGTGAAACAGGACCTTACTCAGCAGTTTAAATTAGAGCTTGACTAAACATTTAGAAACATTGAGCTGTAATTGGCATAAGTCAAATTAAAGTTTATATCTGGAGTAGAATGTAATGAATTCTACTTCTATTTGAATCTTTTTTGACCTTTTTTGAAGAGATGAAATTAACAAGATCGGTACTAGCAATGGTTCCAACATTAGATCCCACAAATGCAACTCTTGTTGTCCTTGTAATTTGCAAATCAAAATCAACAAGAACAAATAAAATCAATATTCTCATTTTTAATTCAGGAGACTCATATGCTCCCCTTTGATTGTTTTTGCATAAAAACATGTTAACGTGTTCTTTCTAATGTCATAATACAACATATTTTGCCTTTTTGCTGTTACGCAGGCAGGCAATGGTAGAGATGGCTTAGTTTAGTGATGACTAATCTTTTCAGCATTGAGTGCCCAAACCGGAACATGCACACAGTGCCAGAAACCCAAAGACCAGCTGGCCGGTGCACGCACTGGCAACCTGGTCTTCGGGTTTCCAGCGCTCCATCATATGCAAAGACTATCTGGCATGCACACCAGAAACCCAAAGGCCAGGTGGCTGGTGCACATGCTCACAGAGAGGGCTCCAAGTGCCACCTCTGTCATGCATGCCATAGATTTGCCATCATGGGCTTAGTTGATGCAATCAGTCATTGTGGGAGATGTATGTGCCAGGACAGCAATATCTCTGCTTGAAAATTTAAAGCTTTTAGGATAGTCTTCACACACATGGTGCATTATGAGGACAAGATAGGGGCTCTAGTACTTAATGAAATAGGTTGATATACCGTGGTTTATTGGACCAATACTCTTGGCATTATACAGTACAGTGCAAAACAAAATATCCCCTAGTTGAAAGCAGGAAACTCTGTTAAAAATTCAAAATAAAACTTACTAAAACTCAAATAGAAAATTCTTGTTTTTCTAGTCACATTAATTAAGATTATAAGGAAGACCTGTGAGAAAATATGCATCGTGTTGTTATGACTCAAATATTGCAGCCTACATAGTTGTGTTTGATGTGGGAATATAACTACCATGTTTTGACCCCTGAAATAAGCACTTGGCCTTATTTTTAGGGAGGTCTTATTATTTTTAAGGTGCAGGAGGTGGGGAGCATAGTCAACTCATGGTTGCTGCTGTGTTGCAATATTTTTGAGGAGGGCTTATTTTGGGGAGAGGGCTTATTTTAGAGCATGCGCTCAAAAGCCCAATTGGGATTATTATGTGGGGAGGTCTTATTTTTGGGGAAATGGTGTATGAGAATGGAATTTGCACCATGACACATCTTGTGGTTTTTGTCATTTTTGCACTTTGTGGCACAGTACTGATGCTGCCGAATATACATTCTGAATTAACAGATCAAAATGTGCTTTTTGGAATAAATTTTATATATTACATGCAGTGTTTACATAGAAGTAATTGACATAGTTCTTATATACTGCAAAATTAACTTTTGCAGTATATAAGAATGGGATTGAAGTTCACTATGGTTAACCAAAAATCTGTGAAACTGTCCTTTTCAAATTTTGTTTTATGGGTGCTTTTCTTAGACCTTTGTTCTGAATTACTTTGCCAAGGTTCTAAGTTCTAACAACAAAATCAAGAAGGAAAAAAGCTGATGTTTAAAATGCATTGTCTCGTAATCACTTCTCCTGGGATATAGGATGCAGAAGACTTTCATTCAAGTGCAAATAAAGTGGGTTTGATTTTTAAATTTAATAAAACAAAGTGACTTAGTTATTTCATTATGAATATTATGCTGAACTATAATAGTTCAGCATAATCTTTCCTTTAACAGACTATTAACATCTGTATTTTGCTCCATAGCCATTTTTATCTGGGTAGAACTTTCTGTTTCACTAAGTGCAGTTAAGAATTGGTTTTCGTGAGTGGGAGATCATCCTCCTCTGATTAATTGCCTATTAATTGAAAGAGAGAGAGAGAGAATTAATTTATGATAAGAATAGAAGGAACTGCTGAAAACAAAAGCAACAGGAATTTACAATAGATTCTGCAGTAGGTTTAATATTTAAGTATTTTGTCTACAATTAGACAATCTTGGTTGTTGAAAATTGAAGATTATCCTAAATATCCATATCTCTTCTTAGTGAGTTTGGATTCTTACACTGGGAAAGTAAGTTTGGGAAAACTTACACAGGTTTCGTTTTTCCCCTATGATGTTTTCTGTCCAGTTTTATTTCCATTTCACTATATTTCCATCCTCTTTCTTCTCTTTTACTGTTTATGCAGAAATGAACACCAGTTTGGTCTAGTACAGGGCTGTCAAACTCGTAGCCTGTCGTGGGCTGAATGCATCACACGCTGGCCACACCCACACCCAGTTTAGCAAAGAGGGGGAAGTCCCAGTACGTCAAGTGACACCACCGTGATGAAGCAAGTTTGACACCCCTTGTCTAGTGGTTAAGGCACCAGAGTAGAAAACAAGAAACTCTTGGGTTCAACTCCCTCTTTAGCCATAAAAGCCAACTTGGTAACCTTGGGCCAGTCACTCCTCATCCAACTCACCTCACAGGGTGGCTGTTCTAGGAAAAATAGAAGAGGAATGTGTGTAGGATACCGTATTTTTCAGAGGATAAGACGCACCCTTTTTCCTCTAAAAAGAGGCTGAAAATCTGGGTGCATTTTATACATCAAATACAGCATTTTTTGCCTCCTGGAACCCCACCCCCTTCACCAAAC
>JAPKID020003141.1:0-12615 GCA_026931265.2 Tropidonophis doriae
TGTATCATAGTCTCTCTTTATTTATTCATTTATCAGTACAAATGCATATATATATGTATGTATGTATGTATATATGTATGTATGTGCATACATACATACATACATACATACATACATACATACATATCCCTTTCATACTAGTGGATCATTTGATCAGTGAAACAAATGCCACCGTTCAAATAAGCAAAAGCCTAATTGAAGTTCTGAAGCAATTTTTTTCAGATCAGTCCTGAAATGTTTCTTACTGTGGCAGCAGAAAACGTTTTAGCAGGTGAAACCTGTACACTTCTGAGCTCCCTGAGGACTTTTAATACAGAACTCTGCATACTTCAGGGCCTACTTTAGATCCTGTTTGATCTCATGTTGCCTGATTCGAGGTGTTTCTTGGTGACTCTGCTTTAATATATTTGTAATCACAGCATAGCTAGTTTCCTGTGAATCATTGGGTTCTATGGACCTTAGTGATATTGTTTCCCTTGGTACGAAGTCTTTGCCTGGCTAAAGAATTTTGGGAATTGAAGTCCACACATTTTAACATTATTGAGGTTGAAATACACTGTTCCAGAGAGTATAGCATCTGGTCTCTTCCTTATTTAGAACTTCCCTAAAGAAGGCATCATAGCAGCATGCAGCCATGGTCCCATCTGACTTATGGGAAAAGCACTTGATTAAAAAATTACCAACATGCTGATATATCATCACCAGAATTCAAATTTGAAATGCAACTGAGGAATGACAGCCAAAGCCTTTGAAATATTTCACTGTGGTTCTTTACATACTTTACAATCAATCTTAACTTTTGGAAACTCCTCCTATAATAATCATCAGATTTTATTCTGCCAGCATAAAATGTGAAGTACAAATAAAATACATGTACAAAACAAGATAGAGGTGTGTTATCAATTTGTTCTCTTTGGAGTGAAGTGGAGATGAGCCTTTTTTCTTGCAGGACTATTGGCAGGTAGGAGATAGTGACTGTGGAGGATGATTTTCTCTTGGACAGGTGGGAGAAAGGAGAGTAAACACTGCTTATCTCAGGATGTTTTTCCATTTATGACCTACTGGATTGAAGACAATTAGGTAATGTTTACATTGTTTTCTAAAGTATTGAAGAAGAGCGATAGAAATGCATAATGTGGATGAGCCCAAGTGGTGATGGGAAGGTTTTACAGTTGTTGTGCAATGCTGACATAAACCCTTCCACTTCTGCACTATTGTAACAGTTGACTGTACTCTTGTACAGCTACTTTATTATGTGAATTATTATATTCCAGTTATTCAACTCTCTCCAATATAAAGTTTATCTTCTAGTATGCTATAATGCATAAAATTTTAGTCCTGTTCACTGATTTAATGAAATTATTTACCCAACACTGCAAATCCTACAGTCACCACAATAGATTTGTCCAACACACTGAGCCACAAACTAGTTGATTGCATTCCAATATAGTGTGTTGTGGGAACACAGCCTAAATACTGTTTCTGTGATGTGTCTTCCTACAAAGAAAAGATGGCTTGCAGGTCTGACAATTTCTTGTATATTCCTTGAGAAGTTTAGTTGGTTCTAAAAAGAACAATGCAATTTCATTATTTTTATTAAGACAACAGTGGTTCCATAAACAATTGCATTGATGTTTCTGTTTTAAAAAGTTGTTTAGAGACAAGACTGATATAAGTAGCCGGCAAATCTAGATTATGGGCAAAGAAAGTTGCCAAGCAAAAAATTGCTAGAAGAAATAATGTACTATATATTTTTCTTTTCTTCCTTCTGAATTTTGCATGCATCTAAGAACTTTTCAGGTTAATAAAGAAGTTGATTAATTTAAAGGTATGTCCAAAACATTTATTAGCACATGCAACAGATATGACTATGACTATGGCATAATTTTAATTTTTGGAACCTCTATAAACTTACCCTGTTCATCTGCTAGAAGAATGGGAGAAAAAGAGACTGCAAATTCCAGGGTAAATTTTGGTTTTAGTACAAAGAGAATTTGCCTGTATGCCTTGTCAGAGCAAATCCAGAAATCACAGCAGCTTTTTTTTATTTGCCTGAATTAATTGTAACATTATGCATATATAAATTGTTTTTTTTTAATAGCAGTATTATGGAAGTAGTATTGCTCTCTTTTTTTAAATAATCTGGTCTTTATTGCTTCCTATTGCTCCACTAATAATAATCCAATTTTCTAGTTAAATCCTTACTAATCTCAATTCACTTGATTAAGGTTCATTTTTAATGCTAAAGGTAGCATTTTGTTCTTCAAATATTTTGCCACATCAACCATCACATTTCTATGGGATATAGAATTTAATTTCTGTCTGAACTGGGTGCAGCTCTATCTTTGAGGGACATGTCAGTAGTGTCCAAAGGGTAACACAAAAGCCAAAACAAATAAGACACAAGCAACAAATATGTGTTTCATTTGCAGCTGTCCTGAGAACATGGCTTTCAGACACGTGAACAGAAAGAGACATATTGGTCTGCAACAACTTTCAGCTTTGGCTTCTACTGGACGGACACTTTTAGGACCCATGAAATCGTTCAAATTTATAGTTGATGAAAGTATTCCTGGTGGTGTGTTGATTTGCTCTCCACTGAGACTTCTTGAAAACATGGATTTAAGTAGTGTTGTGGGGCAGCTTCTTAATGAAGCCATCCAAGCACAGAACAAAGATTATAAAGCAGGGATGACCACACTGCTCTTTCTTGTTGGTGCATGGAGCAATGCTGTACTTGAGTGCCTTCAACATGATGTGCCACTTTCACTCATAGTAGCTATAATGTCTGAAGGTCTGGATTCTTGCATTGAACAAGTGCAGTGTATTATGTTACCACTACACAACATACAGCAAAAGCTAAAGGATACTCCTACAGAATGTGAAAGCAGTAGCCCGTCAGGAAAACAGTTTACAGACATTAAGAAAGCAGTTAGCAAGTCTGGCACTAGTATTTTAAATCTGCTTAAAAATGAACTATCAGAAGAAAAATCAGAAGGTCATATGATCCAGCAAACAAATGATATCAATCCAGGCGCGCCCATCACCAACAATATGAAATGTTTACTATCTGAGTCAATGAACAGCAATTTTGTTTTCAGTGTTTGCAAGACAATGATTCAGAAAAACACTGGTTTACATAATTGTCATTTGGACGGCCTGACTTACAACAGAAGAACAAAATTAACCCACAGTAGATACTTTAGCAATGTAAATAAATGTCAATCCCCACAACAAACAATACATCTGGATGAAGGTCCAAAACCTTGTGACAAACTCAGTTATTTGGGACAACTTGCATTATCTCTTAGCCATGGAAATGAATCTGCCACAAAAATGATACAGGACATTTTTAGATGCCAGCTTCCAGGTGCCAATCAAAAAAATGATACCTGTCCTTTCCGATTTGATATTTCAGAAATTGTGACATGCTGTTTATCAGGAATATCTGAAAGTCATTCGTGTGTTCACCCTGGCTATATCACACTTGTATGTCCAGCAAAAGCTGCTGCTGTGAAACATTTTCAGGATATGCCTATACGTGTTATTCTTATAGACGGTGACCTAACTGAAACTTATCATCATTTAGGGTTTAATAGATTAGACAATATGAGCGTGTTTTCAGAAAATGTGTCTCATTCAAAGGAAAGCTCAATCTTATGGGTTGATTCTATAATGGACATTTTGATTCAGTCTAATATTAATTTAATTTTAGTACAAGGTGACACATGTAAAATTCTAGAAGAAAAATGTCTCCTACATAAAATAGTGGTAATTAATCATGTGGACTATAACGTGCTGAGAGCTTTTAGTAATATTATGAGAGCTGAGATAGTGACTTACATCAATCAAGTGAATGAGGATTGTATTGTCAAAGGCATATATGTGAATATCTACGTAACACTGGAATTAAGTTTGGTGGAGGTCTGTGGCCAAATCCCACTTGCTTTAACATCAGAAGGACTTCGATTGGTAACAGCTGTGCTCTGTTGCCCTTTAATGTCAAAGATGCAAGCCATAGAAGATCAGTTTTGGACCTGTGTGTACCGTCTGCACCATGCACTTCTTGATCAGGCTGTTTTTCCAGGAGGCGGTGCAGTTGAGCTCCTATGCCTCAGTTTTCTTGAAAAACTAGAAGAAGAAATCCCAAACTCTACAGGGCAGTTTCATGTTGCCTCTTCCTGGTTTGCAAAATCCTCAGAACAATATAAATCTTTGGTGCTTCATGTTTTGGCAAGTGGTTGGCGCCAGTACCTGTTTGCTGTCATGGGTAACGCAGCAAACTGTACATCAGAGTTTGAAACCCACACTGTCATACAGCAGCATCTCAGAACAGCAGCCATGCATGGTTCACCATCAGTCTACATCCTGGAGGAATTTAGTAAAGGAAAGATGGGAGTAAGCATTGGACATTCTGATATAGGTGGAAAGGCTTTGAAACTGTATGACAATATTACTGCTAAAATAGAAGCTTGGCGCAGAGCTCTAGAATTGGTGCTCTTGGTCCTTCAAACAGATGCTGAAATTATTGCAGGTCCAAAAAGGGATGAATTGTTGAAATCACAGGACTCATGTGACTTTCTATTTTTATAGGATTCTGTGTTGCTGTTAACAGATAGTTAACATTATTAATTAGCTATTAATAGTATTTATGGGCCAAGACCAGAGAAAAAATGTATCTGAAAACACAGTCCAGAATTGAAGCTTTGTTTCATAAAACAAAATTCACCCTCAGGGAATGAGTTCAATCCCCGAAAGACTCATTTCCATTATTTCAATATAAATTACAACTCTGGTTTCCTTAATTGGCAATGATGTAATCTGGTTAAAATTTAATTGCAGCTGTATCCGCTTTTCTAAATGGGACTTAAATCCCATTAATTTTGTGAAAATGTTATAATTCATTCAACATAAATATTAAAGGGATGAATAGTATAGAAAAGATATTTTTAAAGGCAATGTTTGTATCATTGCAAATTCATTAAAATTGTTTTAATAAATGCTTATTGATCATTTGTGTTTAGAGTATAAAACAAATATTAAAAAATGGTTGTTATCTATATGTGTAAGCAATAAATTAGCTCTGGAAAATAATATTTTAAATATCAGAAACTATACTTCTTTTTTTTGTTCTGCTTTGACTTAAAACATTTGAGAGCATTGCTGTTCTTAAAATAAATCTATGTATACATAATTTCTTGTACAGACCCAATTTCAAGTCTGAGAGAAGCCTAGAGTATAGAAAGGTAGACTTACACAACCTGAACTATTACTATTCAACTCTACCTGATTTTTTTTCTCATAATGTTCCTAGGATGCTCACTGAAGGGCACTGTGATGGTATCTAAACAACAGCAAGATCAACAAGAGATGTGAAAGCACACACACACTAAGACCTGACAATTTTAGAAAGAAGAAAGGCAGAAAATAGATATTCACTCTTCCCCATTTTTCCTTTAGATTTTACGTACATTTTTCTTTCTTTTGTGGTCTTAGAGTCTGCTGGCCATGGCTGATCAGATAGCATGAGTTTCTTTTAGAAAATCTAGTGATTGTCCTGTCAAGAAGTCCCTGGTTTAAATCTGCATTGTTTTAATGAATTGTCTATGAGATCTCCTTCAATCTAAAAATCCTGCAATATATGTATAGAATATTGGGATGGGATTATTGCAAGACTTCTAAAACATATTTAAAGTTTATATATTAAAACACTACAAATTCAAATGTGATAGTGGCCCTATTAATTTCAGTGGGGTGCATTAGACCATTAGAGAATTATCCCGAAATTTTGACCATCATTGATAATAATCCTAATGATCTACTGTATGTTTGTAAGATTTCTAGGGCAATGCATTCAACACCCCCCCCCCCATTGAAACTTTTCTTCCTTTCTTGTGAAACCTTTTTCCTATAGGTAAAGGTTCCCCTCGCACATTTGTGCTAATTGTTTCTAACTCTAGGGGGCGGTGCTCATCCAGCACTGTCTGAAGATGTCTCCGTGGTCATATGATCAGCATGACTAAACACCAAAGGCACATGGAGCACTCTTACCTTCCCACCAAAGTGGTCCCTATTTTTCTACTTGCATTTTTATGTGCTTTCGAACTGCTAGGTTGGCAGAAGCTGGGACAAGCTCACTCTGTTATGCGGCTCTAGGGAATTGAATGGCTGAACCTCTGACCTTTTTCCTATATCTTCTCTAAATCTCTTAACAGATCATTAGAGGTCTTCAAGAGAAGATCTGTAGAGGCCTTTAGGAGAAGAAAAACCACTTTTATCTACTAATCAAACACAGCATACTCCAGTGTAAAAAGAATCGACTCTTCTTTTTAGCCAGCAGATGGCAACCTACGCTGCTGTTTACTACAACCTTAAATACAATTAACCTTAAACATTTTAATTAAAAACAACACGATTTTGTTGCAGAAAAACTCTATTCAGGTAGTCAGTATTCATGCAGTATGAGAAAGGTCAGTTAGAGGATCAAATAAAAGCTATATTTACACATAGTTGGGGAAGAAGACCTATTCTATCAGCTTGCCCCAGGTGCTTGATGTGGACCCAGTGAGTTTTCAGAAGGAAGTCGGGATTATTCCTGAAGCTCTGCTGCACAGTTTGAAATTAGCATGCAACTTGGTCTTATATTGAACCATATCTGTGCAGGCGCTTTCAGTTTGTGGATCCTGTAATGTCCACTCTTTTATGGAAGAACTCTCAGAGATGAAATAGCAGAAGATTCCTAGTACACTGCTGGAAAAAGAGGGACTCCAATTGAACAAGGCTGATAACCTTCAGTAGGACATACATTGCAATAATAAAATGATGAAGAGAAAGTACTTCTCCACTCTTAGTGTGTTCACATATATTTGTCTATTTATTTAATAAATTTATAGCCCACCCGTCTCATATACTACACATCATTCTGGGCTACTTATAACATAGCTGACTGGCAGCCCTGTTCCTGATAACCATGTCCCTCTTTTGTAAGAAGGGTTCATGGAAATCCTTGTGAATATTACTGCAGGCATCTGTCAGATAAAATCACACATTAAAAATATCTTGAAGTCCAGCAGGGCAGGTCCTATGAACGTGACTGGAGCATGTTCAGTTCACATTTCAGCCAGTTGATCCTGAGGAAGAGGCCCGATCCTTGCATCTGTGAGCTCTGCCACCTGTGTTTTGGACCCCTAGTTCTCCTTGGTCATCAAAACCTCCTGGGCGATGGCATATGTTTGGATCCAAGTGGTTTTTAAAGCCTCTTTGCAGAAGTGGATGGTTCTCTCTACTTTGAAGAAAGTATTTCACTTCAAGAAGCCATTTTTAACATAACAATTTAAAACATCTTTTGCCCAATGTCCTACACTTCCCCTTTTAGAAGGTTGTTGATATGGTGGTAGATACTCAGCTTCAAAGTGCTCCAGAAGATCTTTTTCAGTTGGAATTCAGGCTGAGTTACAGTAGTAAGAAGATGCTTATACTGTATTATGGTGTGAGAAAAACATTTTGAGGCTAGATTAAGCTGTCAAGATCAGATAAAAGGTAGCAAAACCTCAGCTGGACAAAAGAAAGGGCAACAAACTCAAGACACTCCCAAGTTTTTTCAGTGGTAAAAGATGTGGGGACTCACAAGATTCTGTCAGTGTAGCATTACAATAAAGTACAATTAACTCATCTGGTTGTGAGTCCAATCTGATTTATCCTGTGAGGCTGGCATCAATCTAGCTTTGCAGAGTTGCTTTGGATAGCGCGATGGGTGTATAAATTTAATAAATAAGCACAATCTCCCTAGCCTGAAATATTTCGAGAACAGCTACTCTATAGTCTGTTTGCTATCCCAGCAGACTAAGAACAATTATTTTATTAGGGTAGCACAACAATTGTATCCATACCTTTCTAATTGTCTTCTGTATATAACACTAGTTATAAAGCCACTACTTCATTTGTATGCTTGAATATGCTATGTGAAAAAGATTCTTCACTGGATGTGTTTTCAGCGGGGATAAAAAGCAAATAGGCAGTTCAGCAGCCTCCTGAAACTTTTTTCCTTGTATAAAACGAAACTTCTCATGGTGTACAATGGTATGAACAGGACGTACATAAGGCTTCCATGTGATGTGTTCCTTGAAGTAAACAACTAAACAAAGAGGAGAAAAGTACACTTTGATATTTATGTTTGATATTTATGTATATTTATGTTTACTACCAAGCTTTATTTTTAATTTTTCACATTTCTTGAACACAGCTATTTACTTTTAGACAAAAATAGAACTGCACAATTATTTTCACCCTAAATTTCTTTAGGAAAACCACAGTCTGAGTTCTATCCACATTCTGAATTCTTCCTATCCACATTAAGTGATATAAAAAATTTGAACTATTGTGCCAAGTAATACATTTCAACTCTTTGTTTGGATCATTGTGGTTTCTTGAAAAAAGTCAAAATTACTGGGTTTGTGCATTGCAATAAGTAAAAAATCTTCATAAACCACAATAGCTGGATTAAAAGCACAAATGAAAATCAAGAAATCATATGGTTTTGCACTATGCATAAACAATTTTTCCAGCTTCCTTTTTGCCTGCTTCCATTTCCTATATGTCATGTGCATCTCAACACAGCTTTTTAAAGTATACATGAAATGGTTTTTTGTTTGAACTTTGTTTTAATTAGCATCGTATATAGGATAGGTTTAGTATATTATTTCCTAGTCTTTATCAATCTTCAGTCAAATCAAGCATGCCTCAGAATAACAGAGTTGGAAGGGACTTTGGATGTGTTCTAGTCCAATCCCCTGATCAAGCAGGAAATCTACCATTTCAGACAATTGGTTGGCCAATCTCTTCTTAAACAACCTCCAGTGTTGTAGCACCCACAACTTCTGGAGACAAGTCATTCCACTGATTAATTAATTAGTTCCAGATTGGTTGTTTCTGATTAGTTTCCTTCCATTGTTTCTTGTCCAATCAGATGCTTTGAAAAATAGATTGACCCCCTCTTCTTTGTGGCAGCCCCTTAGATATTGGAACAGTGCTATCATGTCACCCCTAGTCCTTCTTTTCATTAAACTAGAGATACCAATTCCTATAACCATTCTTTATATGTTTCAGCTTCCAATCCCCTAATCATCTTTGTTCTTCTTCTCTGACTCTTTCAGGAGTCTCAAATCTTTTTTATATTGTGGCCAAAACTGGATACAATATTCCAAGTGTGGTCTTAGCAAGTCATTATAAAGAGGTATTAACACTTTACATGACTTTAATTCTATACCTATACCCTGCAACCCTAACTCTCTGCTGGGATTTTATTGTTTGTATTAATGTTACCAATAAAATCAGATGTCTATACACATGAGATTCGTTTTAGGACCCAGATCTTGCACATAGCCAAGGCACAATATTTTCTTCTCCTCTTTCAACCAAATTGTCAATACATATATCCCAACATAAAATGGAAGGGCAGGAGAGTACATTTTAGCTGCAAATCCAAAGCTTGGTGGATGATTATAGATGTGGGAAGCAGAAGGAACTTTTCTGGTCTTGTCCAAGCAGGTTGTTCTCTGCTCTGGCCTTGAGGGAAATGAGATAAATTGTTAGAGATCTGAAAGTAAGCAGATCACTTGGGAGGAGGGCCATGAAAGAAGAACACCTGAAAGTGATAGAGAGATTTCTGAAAAATTTAGCCAAGGGGAAGACTGGAAATAGCTGCATGGATTTGGTGAGCTACTTTCCATGAGAAATAGAAAGGTCAGCAGGAAGAACTGTATGTGGTAGGAGGAAAGCGGATCTCTGGGATTAAAGTTTAGGAGGATGCAACTCAAAGCCAAGAAAATCTTCAGGGAACTGAAAAGACCTGCCTGGGCGTGAGAAGACAGGAATTAGAGAAGAGAGAAGGTGCTGAAATATGAATCAGAAATATCTAGGAAATCAACAGGAGACAAGAAGAAATACTCCTCCTAAAATTTGGATTAAGGATTGCAATTTGGGGGAGTTGGGGATTAGTCATGTCCAATTAAATGGAGAAATGATCTGGAAGATAATTCCTTCTCTTGGAAGTAATATAAAAGTGCTAGCATTTACAGTCAAATTACATTGCTTTTAGATAATGCAAATCGGCTTCATGAATTCGGATGTTTGAAGATGATTGCTAACTATTTCAAGAGCTTTGCTTCTGAATCTTGTAGCAGAAGTTGATTATCTTTTGGGTTATTTTAAGACTTCTCATCTAAACCACACTCCTATGTCCCGAAAATAGTTTTTTCTGGACCCCTTAGAAGCCAGCGGGGTTGGGGCTTAATCGGATGTCTTGGGAGATGTTGTTCCAAAGGCTCTCTTCCTGAACCTCATCAGACAAGACTCCCTAGCTGTCAGGACCCAGAGCATGCCTCTCCTGCTGGATATGATGGGATGGGTAGATTTGATTGGAGAGAGGTAGTCCCTCAAATAGTCTGGTCCCATGCCATGAAGGATTTTAGTTATCACCAGTACCTTGAATTGAACCCGAAAGCAAAGGGGCAACCAATGCAATCCTATCCAGTACAAAAGATGGAATGTCCCCAGAAACAGTGTGCCTTCATATCCAAAGATACTCATTGTTGAAGTCAAGTGTTTCTCATACAATCTCCCACAGCCTCCAGACATCAAGACAAGACTTCCGTGTCATCATTTATTTGATCTAGAGTGGAGATGTAAAGCTAGGTACCACCAGCATACTAATGATATGTTTTTGTTGTGATTCAGTTGATAAGTCATGTCCAATTGTTTATGATCATAGCACACCACTCCCCCATCTTCCACTAACCTCCTGAGTCTGCCAAACACACTCCCATTGCATCAGTGACACTATCTAATCATCTCACCGTCTCCTTTTGCTGTTAATCTTTCCCAACATCAGAGTCTTTTCCAACGAAACCTCTCTTCTCATTAGGTAGTCAAAGTATTTGAGATTGAGAGTCAGGATTGGTTTCCTTTAGAAGTAACTGATATGATCTCCTTGAAATCCAAGGGACTCTCAAGAATCTTCTCCAACAATGGTATCTTACCCTGTACCATTGGATATTCTCACCCAGTGGCTTTATGTAGATGTTAAACAGATTGGAAAAAATACCTAAGATGTGGCATCTGCAAAACAGGTCCCCGATCAGCAGGTCCCACCCCCCAATCAACATCAACTGGAATAGTGTCTGCAGGACAGAAGAAAATTAGTCACCCGCTCCCAACCCGCAAAACTGATCCAGAATGATACCATGCTTGTTTATACACTTTTGACTGTATAAATAAGGTAGCCTTGATTAAAAATATTTTTATCTTAATCATTAATATATAATCTGTCAATGTTTATTAAATATTGAATAATATTTGATGCTTATTTTTGTTTTGTTCTATTATAAGTGTTGGGGTTAGGTTTAAATCTTTGCAAACGAAATGTTTCCATTTCCCCTATCTATGACATAAAACGATTTTACATTTATTCTGGAGTTTCCTTTCTAAATATGCTTTCAATGCAATTGCTCTATTTTTCTTTTAAACAAAACCAAAGCTGTAGTTTCAGAAGCCTTTGGATACTAAAACATGATTATAGCTGCTGTAGCTGCTGTCTAGCTGTTACAGTTAATCTAGTGTTTTAATATGGTTTTATTTAAGTTGTAGTTTTAGTTTTGCTGCTTTATTGTGGTTATGCACATTTATATTTAATTATATTTAATACTCCTGTGTTTTGTTGTAAGCTGAGAGTTTGCTGTAGAGGCCACATGGCAAAATTAAAATAAATAAAAATGTTAAATGAATAACACATAAAAAGATACAAATGTTACTATCAAATTTATAAGTGGGCAAAAGTTTTATATCTCCCTTTTTCTTTTCAATTATTTTGTCGATTACTTTTCCCTGAGCCTTTTCAATTTATGAGAAACATTTTACTATTTCCATTACAAACAAACAAACAAACAAACAATTCTTACCCCCCCCCCCCAAGGTTTCAAAACTCTAATGAGAAATGCCTTATCTTGCATAGCCTAGTATATTCCGAAAATGTTGGATGAAAGTTAATTGCTAGCTAACGTTTTAATAAATTTAAAGCAGCCTTTGGAGAGATGGAAGGCATGCTATACTTGGAGCAATGTCACACAAGAATGGAAATGAATTTGGGCAGGGAAAGGTGAGATTTAAATAAATGTTTATTAAATTATTTTCATAAACTGCAGTAAAGAATCAGGAAATGATGAATAAGCTGAAACTTCATGAAGGGGTCAATGAGCTGAAAGGTTTGAGGATCCCTGATTTAAAATGATGCATCAGACTTCAAGATGTATATGTCCATTTTACATCTCCTGACTTTGATTTGCTTATTTTTGACAACCCATGCTCTGACAATCCAGATGTCATATTATGCCATAGTGAGGTGTCTTTGTTGTAGGTTATGACATGCCTGAAATGAGTTATGTTCACCAACTGACTTCAAATAAGCTAGCTGTGGGTCCTAATTTCTTGATTTATTGAATAAAACACATATCCCTTTTAACATATCCCTCTTTAATGTTTGAAAATAACTTCCTTCCTTCCTTCCTTCCTTCCTTCCTTCCTTCCTTCCTTCCTTCCTTCCTTCCTTCCTTCCTTCCTTCC
>JAPKID020003142.1:0-12615 GCA_026931265.2 Tropidonophis doriae
CAGGTCTTTGGTGATCCCCGCCACAGCCCAGGCAGGGCGTTGAGCTCCGGCGACCGGGCGGCTGGCGGGCTGGCCTGTGGCTTGACTCTCGCAGGCTGGCAACGCGGTCTTCCAGGTCGAGATCCTCAAGCGCATCTAGTTCGTCCACCAGGTGCACTGTCGGGGTCAGAGCGGCGAACGGTAGGCCGTGGGATGAATCAGCCATGGAGATGTCCGACAGCTCTGCGGCGCGAGCCTCCTCCACTGCCTGATCCATGGTCAGGACAGCCTTGGCCAGAAGCCAGTGGTGTAAGCGGACATCCTGGAGGCCCCTCACAAACTGCTCCAGCAGAGATTCCTCGAGGAAAGCGGCTGCGAATTTGCACGGGATAGCCGCGGCTCGCAGCGCCTGGAGGAATTCTGCAACGGAGTGGTTGGGCTTTTGAGCACAGTTCCGAAATGCGCAACGGTGAGCGATGTGCAAGGGTGTCGGGGCATAGTGAGCCTGCAGGTGGTTCAGGAGCTCGTCCCACGGTACTTCGTAGACCTGTGCCAGAGCCGTGAGCGTCCAGGCGGTCGCGAAGAGTTCGGGTCCCCCACAGCTGAGGAAGTAGCTGAGCTTCCTTTTGGCCAAAAGCTCTCTAAAGTCATTCGCAATGAGAAAACACTCAAAGTGCCCAGGAACGAGGCCCAGGGCTCTGAGGTCGCGTTGTAGGGCACGAAAGTCGGCATAGTCGCCATGGTCGTACTGCTGTCCGGAGATCATCCGGTAATGGTCGGCAAGATAGCTAGACCTGGCCTGGCCCACTCCTCATCGCCAGTGTTGTGTTCCCAAGAAGGTCCAACACAGGCAGGTCAACTAGAACAGGTTTTATTCAAAACGACAGCAAGGCAACTATATACCGGCAGTAGACGGGGGCCCGCCAATTTGACAGCTCTTTATATAGCTGTCAAATTGGCGGGAGCATTCCGGAGCAGGCAACCGTGTTTCTAGCCGGGCGCGTCTTGGCCAAACAGGCGCGGCCGGCAGTTGCTGTTGCTGTCAGGCAGGGCTCCGCGGTCGTAAGTCCGAGGACTCTACACCCTTGATCCAATATAGTTCAGCAAGCCCTTCTTTATATTTTACTGGGTGTTTATATATCCAGACTTCAATTTTTGCCATATGGTATGAAACAAGATGTATAAAAGATGTAGGGTAAATTAATTTATTTTAGTGTTTAAATTTGGCTGTGGCCGATAGGAATAGCAATAGTATTAGCATTTAGACTTATATACTGCTTCGGGGTGTTTTATAGCCCTCTCTAAGCAGTTTACAGAGTTAGCATATTGCCCCCAACTATCTGGCTCCTCATTTTACCAGCCTCAGAAGGATGGAAGGCTGAGTCAACCTTGAACAGGTGAGAATAGAACTGCCGAACTGCTGGCAATTGGCAACAGAATAGCCCACAATACTGCATTCTAACCACCATGGCTCTAATATTAATACCACACACACACACACACACACACACACACACACATACACACACACACCTACTATTTTATAGCTTCTTTTTATAGTAGAAGCAAATGTCAAGCAATCATATTTTTAAGCAGAGTACATCACTGCTAGCCTTCACTGAGTGAGTGATAAGTTCATCATCCCCATTGTATGAAACTCTACACATCCCTGAACCAACTTGAAATTCAAAATGCAATTTTCAACACGTAATAATTTAATTCTCTAGGCATTAGCTATTAAACAGAAATGAGTGCAGTTTAAACCAAGAACCAGAGTATTTCAGTTAAACCCAATATATAGCCCAAATCCTACCATGTTGATTTAGAAATAAATTCCACTGATTTTAATGAGCTGTGGTTCAAGCTATATATATTTGGGTTGTAGATTTACACCTCTCAAGCCCAAATGTTCATTCTGAAATACTGCTATTGTGTGTGATGTCTTAACTTCTTGCCTTGGCGTAAATAATGTCTTCACTGCTACTGACTAGTTATTTCCCAGAGAACGTATACGTATACAAATTCTTTCTTAAAAGTTAATTTAAAGCAAAATCTTTTTTTTTTTAAACCAGACCCCTAAGATTTATCAACCAGAACTCTGAGGCAAAAGAAATATAATGAAATAAAAATGAAAGAAGGGCAAGCATGCTGATTTTATCCCCCCAGAACTAAATGAAACAGACAATTCATTCCCACAAAAATCCATTCTTGATTACCCCAGTCTTTCTTCATTTCAAAACTATTATTTACAAGGTGTAATCATTTTCTTGCAGCTGTTGCTAAATAATTGAAAGCCAGATTATTTTGTCACTCTACAATGAAACCTCCACAGACTATTATAAAATACAGATTTTTACCCATCCCTAATCTTAGTATATAAGCAGGTTTGAAGTGAAATATCGCTACGCAACTTGAAGCATTGGCGCTAAAGAAACACACAAGAATTCATGGGAACTTTCTAGTAATAAATGCAGCCAATTAGTCCCAGCCAATTAGGTTGCTATATGGGGAAAGGATTATTAGTAATAGTAACCGCATCCTACACTGCTACATTTTTATACACAAACACATGCAAAGAGCTTATATTAAGAAAGATCCATATTGCAGAATCAAGATATAATCTTTTATTGGCTTATTCTATTATACTTAAGAAGACACTGAATAAAAAGAGAAGGTTTGGGTTGGTTTTTTTTTTTTTCAAATACAGAATATGACTGAGGCTTAGTGGAATAGGTGTCAAATATATAATGCAGAAGATAAAGATTTAGGGTTACAGAACATAACATACTAAATAGATAAATACACAGATAGGCCTCAACTTATAACTATTCATTTAGTGACCTTTTGAAGTTACTACATCACTGAAAAACGTGATCTGTCATCAGTTTCCATACTTATGACTGTAGCAACATCCTCATAATCACATCATCCAAATGCAGATATTTGACAAGGAGTTTTACTGTTTACGACAGTTGCAGCATTCCAGGGTCATGTGATAACCATGTGATCTTCCCAGCCAGCTTCCAACACGCAAAGTCAATGGGGGAAGCTGTATTTGCTTAATGATCACTTGTTTCACTTAACAACTAAAGCAGTGGTGGGATTAAAAAAAAAATTATCAGTTCTGTGGCTTGGTGGGCACGGCAGAGAAAGGATACTATAAAAGGTTATTGCAAAATCCCCATTTCCTCTCGATTAGCTGGGACTCAGGAAGCAGACAATAGATTTTCATTTTTCATTTTCATTTTATTAAATTTGTATACCGCGCCACTCTCCCAAAAAGGGACTCGGGGCGGTGCACAGGGAAAATTAAAACCATGCATATACATAAATACCGATAATAATATATAAATTAAAAACTTATTAAATTAGTCCAACCTGTGCTAAAACCAATTAAAACCCCAGTAAAATCTAATTCAATTTAAAACCAGTAGATGGACTCGAAAAGATTAAGCCAGGCCAGCTAAGCGAAAAAGTGCACTTTTAATTGTTGACGGAAGAGGCGGAGATCTGTGATATTCCTAAGATCTTCAAAATGTTCTTCAAAATGTATCACTTATTTTTCATATCAATTATTACAATTCTTATATCTCAACCCTATTGGAGAAACTATTTGGATGCTGTCAAGAAAACAAAACCGTCAGCAATAGAGCTGAAAGAAAAAATTCTACTTTCTAGAAAGCACCTCTGATTTTGAAAGCTTGGATTTCAGACAGACATGATTAAAATTTCTCTGTATATTTCATTATTCACCTGCAGTTGATTTTAATTAACTGCAAGAAGAAAAAAAGTTTTTAAAACCCACCAATATTCTCAGACATTTACAGTAGCACTTTACAAAAGAGTAGTTTTTTCAAATAAAGTTTCCATTAAATTTTTTCTTTCACTCATACCCTTTATACCCAACTTTCCCTCCCAAAACTTTCCATCTCACTTTTTTGTTTGCAGCTTACAGAATCCAAAATTGGATATTCCAACACAAATCTAAACTTCTGGATGGCCAGTCAGTGAAGTAATTTGACCTTTGTACTGTATGCTATTCAACTGGCCCAGAGATTTGGAATAAACCTTTGAGAGTGACCTCTGTGGAAAATCAGATTCAGTCCACCAAAGTCAAGCAAGTTATTGTCTCTCTTAACAGACAGGACAGCCCTTCACAGCAAGAAAGTGTTCAAAATAAAATTAAACCAAATGCTAAAAAGCTAGGAAGGAAAATATTTTTTTTTAAATGGTCTCAGTGGAAGGCTTTTCAGAAAATAAAAGGATCTTAATCTTTGCTTTCTTCTATTAAGTAGTCGGCTCACTCGCAAGTACCCTTTGTCAATAAAGGTTATAGTAAAATTTTATTTTTTCTTAGAGTTACGGTTACTGAACACTTAAGATTACTGTCAAAATGAAATTTAAACATTGCAAAAAATCAATCACCCCAAAATATTCTTATAGACAATCTCTCCCCAGTAGTGACTGCCATTAAGGAACTAATCTTATTCCTACCAGCCTTTTAGGGGGGATTTATCCATAAAGATGGAAGAGCCATGTATCCCTAGTATCAAATAACTTAGAGTTAATTTGTGAATGTACTTTAAAAAAAACAACAGCAAAATTCCTCATCCAGTGACTCTGACACCTGAACAAGTAAAGTGGAAACATCTGACATCATTCTTATATGAACTGCCTATACATTAACCTTCATGCATTGCCTGTTCTTTGTCCCCATTGTTTATAGAAGTGGGTTGAACTGAAAGTTATCCAAAGTGGAGTTAGGTGTGCTGAAAGATGTATTTTCTTTTCTGCTCCATCAAACTGTTATGTTCCAAGTAAATTATTTCTAAATTATGAAATTTAAATGCATAACAGCTGTCTTGCTGGCCTTTGACACACACACATCATAGGTTCGGGGTAGTCACAGTTTTAAAGAGTAACTTCAGTCATTCGTTTGCAAACCTTTCTAACAAAATGAATATATCTTGGAGTACAAGTACTGACAAATTTCCAAAAGCAACACGGTGGTGTAAAAGTAACTTTTCTTTCTTCTCATAAAGCAGGAAAGGGGCTTGCATTATTAAGTTCAGGCTACTGAAGACAAAAAGAAGAATGCCTGAACTGTTCACCATTTTATATTGCTAAAAGAGGAGGAAGGAAAGATAGCAGTAATAATGATTATCATATGTTTATAAGTACCCAGAAATACAAAGATCTGTTCCACCAAATGCTTCATATGTTTCAGAATAAGATAAGAGAAGTGTTTCCTAAGAACTACCAAAACATGTCTATTTTCCTTGCCTCAAACTGAATCCAGAAGAGCACGAACTATGTATTTGTTCTAAAGGCTGAAAAGTTATTAGGATTGCCCTTGAATGGCTAGTGAACAAGGTGGAAACATGAGATCATAGCTCCATAGATAGATATATGAGTGTATAGCTTGATACACCTTCATATTGAGGTGAAAATGAACAGAAAGATAACCAGATAGTCTGAAAGATTTGGACTGGATCAAAACATAGCAACAAAGATGATTAGTGGACTGGAGGCTAAAAGATATGATATGGTTGCAGGAATTGGGTTTTCCTAGTCTAGTGAAAAGAAGGACAAGGGGTAACATGATATACATTAGCAATGTTTCAGTGTCTGAAGGAATGCCACCAGAAGGCAATACAAGAAACAATTGATGGAGAGAAGAAACCTAAAACTAAGGATACATTTCCTAACAGTGAGAACAATCAACCAGTGGAACAGCTTGCCTTCAGAAGTTATGGATGTCCCATCACTGGAGCCTTTCAAAAGATACTAGACAACCATTTGCCTGGAATGGTAAAAGGTCTGCTGCTTGTGTAGGGGTTTGGACTAGAAGACATCCAAGGTCCCTTCGACTCTATTCTGTTATTAAATATTAGTAAAGTAGCCTTTTTTAAGTTTAAAAAATATAAATAGAGATAAAGGAATGCTGCTTTTGCCCTCTTTAAATGAATATAGAAGGGTAGAAATAAGTTCCTATTTAGCATCTTCATTTTTCATTTCTCTCCACAAATGTAAGAGCTTAGAGATGGAGTGCAAAACATTTTATTGGCAGCCATAGGCTCTTTTCTGATCCTCTTTCTTCAAGTAAGGCCAAACGTCAGAGGGGTTCCCCCACCCTCCATTTTTACATCATTTAAGAGATTTAAAAGGGTGCTCAATGGCTAAGACACTGAGCTTGTTGATCAGAAAGGTCAGCAGTTTGAATCCCTAGTGCCGCATAATGGAGTGAGCTCCTGCTACTTGTCCCAGCTTCTGCCAACCTATCAGTTCAAAAGCATGTAAAAATGCAAGTAGAAGAATAGGGGCCACCTTGGTGGGAAGGTAACAGCGTTCCATGTGCCTTTGGCATTTAGTCATGCCTGCCACATGACCACAGAGACATCTTCGGATGAGCTGGCTCTTTGGAGATGAGCACCGCCCCCTAGAGTTGGTAACGACTAGCACATATGTGTGAGGGGAACCTTTACCTTTAGGAGATTTAAATTGCAAAGGCCTCCATCTTAAGACTCCTGAAATTCTTCTTAAATAGGTTTTGAACAACACAATTTTGGACTGCTAGCCTTGACCTGCCACAGAAAGCCTGGGGCAATGCTTGAGTTGATAGCAGTTGCACCATTGGCTTAAAATCTTTGTGACTATTTGCAGGAAAATATAGAAAGGTGAGAAGGCTGGATTATTTCTAACACCCTCCAACAGCACTAGAGTGGATGACGAGATCAAGCAGAGTTAGATAGATCAAGACAACAATTTCTAGAGGGTAAAGGTGTTACTTACTGCTGCCATGGAATTGATGCGATCAATATAATAGTCTGGCCAGCTTGTGGCAAGCTTGTTAGGATCTTCTTGTTCCTGAAACATAAAATAAAGGGGAAAAATGTCTTAGAAGAAATTCTGAGTGAATTCCATTTGCCTGGATGTCTTCTGCAGTGTCCTCTCAAAACAATTCATGAATTAAATAAAATGCTAATATCACAATTCTACCTTTCTTAGAACCACCATTTTAAAATCTTAGTTTTTCCTACCAAATTTCACCATCAGCTCTGTTTTTTCTAGTTTCTGTTTTCTCTCCTACATATCTAAAGTTTAAATGATGTAAAATAAAAGGCCATTCTAGCCCTAATATCTAAGTCAAAAAACAAACTTTAAGAATAACAGCAATATATGATTCATTAAGATGAAGTTCTTGTGTGTATCCAAGTGATCCCTTAATTCCTGTTGTTTTCTGGAGATTATTTCCCATTGTCACCCCAGACAATGGGAAATGGCCAAGTGACACATGGCTCTACTGGGATCTTCAATCTTCCATCACCACATATTCTAAGTACAAAACATACCATTAGAACTTTAAGCAATATAGCTCATTTTCCAGAGAAAGTAGATAAAAGAAGACCTTTACCTGCTGGCACAACTTCCCCAAGTTGTGTGGGGGACACCTACTTAAAGGATCTGTCCAAGGTCCTGAGAGATCCTAATATCCTGCTTTTTTTAGTTCCACACAATTAGACTGATTCATTTCCCCAGATGGCTTCTAACTGAGATGGTTTTACTAAACTAGATCAAAGATATCACATTTTGATATTGTTGTTCTACAGTCTTATTTAACACCAACCCATTTAATTTTGAGTCTCTTGTATTTGGAAACATTTCAATTCATAACAAGCAATACATACTAAATAACAAATTCCATTTTCATTATTCTGACCATTTTTAAACAGGGTAGCATGTAAGACAGTGCCCTCTCTGGAATGACCTTCATTTAACAAGTAGAGATTAGGTTCTTGGTGTCTTGCTGTACTCAAATAATGATAAGATTACTCTCTAAAAATACTGCTGAGCTACTTATCAACATACACTGTGTGTTTTCCAATGAACTAAAGACTGGAGGGTGAGGCTATTATGTACAAAACAGTGTGAGGCCATTCTTTATTATAATATGAACTTCAGCTTGGCTTCTTACAAGAACATGACATGGCAAGAGGGTGCCAATAGACAGTTGCTGATGTCATTCAAACACTAGCTTCAAATTGCTGTGCTTTACGTCACCTTATTTAGCCCATCTTTACTTTATCTAAAAAGAAACATGCGCTGAGGCTGTTCACTATTTTCCAGAAATTGAGTCAAAATAGTAAATAGATGCTTAGATAAATAAATTGCAATTGAATGCATGACTTCAAGCCTGCATTTGGGACAAAAAAGGAATAATCAGAGGTTTTTTTTCAAATTATGATTTTATTCTTGATGAACTGAACTGAGGTTTGACTGTATTTTCACACAAAAATATCTAATGTTCTGGTTTCTTTGACCATGCACAGCGTATACATTTTGGATTAGCAGTAATACAAATTAAGTGTAGATGTTTCAATTCAATACTATTTACTATATAAGTCTAAGTGCTAGTGCTATTCCTGGCTGCCTCTGTTCTCCCATTTGCATTTCAGTACCATGTGCCATGCACAGCAAGGTAAATTCTATATCAGCAAAGGAATATTTTTACAGAAACTGGAAATATTATTAATCAATAAAAGGCCAATTGTATCAAAGTGTCACCTGAGGCACTGCAAATACTGAAGCATTGTAATGGAAGAAGTTGAGACCCATTACGCCTCCCCTTCCACCATGAAGAAATAGTTCACACATTAAGGTAGCATTTATTGCAGAACACAGGCTCATTCTATTCATTTATCACCTATTAGTCATCAAAATTAGTTACTGATATTATTGTTGTTTTATTGGCCATTGATTATTCCACCAAGCCTTTTCAAGAACCACTCATTCAAGAAGCTGTTTGGATCAAGTACTTATAAAATGTGATGTACAAAAGCCAGGAGAGGCCCATGATTAATTTTAGCTAAGAAAATTTTATCTTGATCCCACATTCATCCCTTGTGGAACTCTGGATGTAAGCTCTTGGCTTACATAGCTGGCTGTGAATGAAATCTTCCAAAGTAATCGAATTACTTAGATAATCCCCTCCTTCAGTCCATTTTTGGATTTCCCAAACAATTATCAGAGGGTAAATCAGGGAGGCCAAGCCTGCATTAAATACCAGTATAGGTCGTTGCTTTTTATCTGCTAATGTGTTAAAAAGATGCTTGAATGTAATATGTCACAATGTCAAAAAGCAGAAATCTCTTTCATCTATTTGGAAAATCAACATTTAGAGAAGAGCATAAAACCATGTACTGAGAAAAGAACAGCTTCTATTGGAAAAATATTTTTCTAAAAAAACAACAAATTTATTTGAAAAGTGTCAGCTGGAATTTTATAGTGAAGCAATATTTAATTGGTACATTGTGGAGACCTCTTCTGTGAGAGCTGGTTTATCCTTAAAAAGAAAAAAAAAGAATCCATCACTTCAGATCAACGAAATGCAATACATTCTTTACACACACTCACACACACACACACACACACAGAGGAGGATTGCTTTGTGCTGCAATTGATTGCCCTTCTGCTGACTGGTGTTCTTTGATTAATGTGCAAAATATGTAGAATTTCCCCACAGGACACAAATATACATTTATAACTGGAACTGGAACAATATCAAGATTTTTCAGACTACTCACACATACGCACCCTCCTAGACAATCAAGCCACAAGAGGTTTCAATTTGAAACAGGACAGACCACAGGGACCCAGTTATTCAGTAGGCAGATGTGGCTGAGAAGTCCTGTTTCCCATAACACATGATTAGCACTTCCAAAGTTTTGTTAGACTCTTGTGGAAGTTCTGCTTTCCCAAGCTTTCCATGGGAGAGAAGGCACCCACTGGGACTACCATCTAGGTCTGTCAGGGAATGTGTGCGAATTCCTGCTGACTTATTTGGTGTGATAGAGCACATATCATTGATAAATAGACTGACAGTTTGATGAACTTTGAAAAACAGTTCTCTCCGCTAAAAAGAATCGGGGAGCTTGACTGGATTTTGTCAGTAAGAGCATGTCTTTTTTTAAAAAAATCTACAGCAGAGTTACCTATTGTCTGGGAAGAGAAAAATAATTTAAATTGCATTTACTGTGTTCTCTCTTTTCTGGCTTCCTTTGCAATATTTTGTAAGTTTCAGCAGCAGAAGAAAGCAGCCAACTAATCTTTTAGCAAACCATACTATATCAGGAAAGAAGACCTCTAATATGTTTATTTATTAAAAATATGTGTCGGACATAGTGAAGTCCAAATTCCAAGTCAGAGCAGGTCAGTTTGTATTGCATTTACTTGGGAGACAGCAAGCCACAAATGAATCCATTCTACTCTAAGTCTAATTCAAATCTCTGATCCTGACCTGTTTTTTTAGCTTCTATAAGTTACTAGTCATTTATTTATAACTAGCTGATAACTGGTTGGAGCCCCCTTGTGGAGTATTGTGAAGCCATTACCATGGCAACTCTACTGTGCTATACAGTAGACGCCATCTTAAGGCTGTATCCTAACACTGTCACACTAATGCATATTATCACTGTCAAAAGTTCTGTGATTTGACACTATAGATTTAATTCATTCCTTTTCATTTCAGCAGCCCAGGAGTTCCAGAGTTATGCTGGAACACACGCAGACACAGACACCGATATACACCAAGGGGTTTTAGGAGAGTCTTACCCTCACAGTATTTGTTTCCAGAGAGTAAGCCATCTGTGTACCAAGATTGGTTGAAATTGCTCGAGGTGTTCCAGACTAATGCGGGAATGCGCGCACACACACACACACACACACACACACAATCAGGGATTAAAAAACTGTGTGCACTCTGCACATGTCCACATTTTCATTTAAAACGATCTGCGCATACACACAACATTAAAAAAATAAAAACTACATTTTTTTAAAAAAATGAGGATTGTTCTGCGCATGTGCAGAACAGAAAATCAAGATGGCACCACCGATCATGGAACCATACATACAACCTTCTCCAGAAGTGCCACCTCAACCTCATTCTTCAGGTCTTTCAACAGGGCACACTTCCCTAATTTTCTATTATATTATTTTCTAGGAGTTGAATATTCAGAAAACAATGCCACTCAAATCTGATTTAAAATCACTGGAACACAAATTTGTCTCCAGCTTGGACCACTCAAATATTTATTTTAATGTATATCATCATTTTTTACGTCTACAAAATCCTGGATTTATTTATGGAGATTCTCAGTCATACAGGTCATGGTTGTCCCAAAGGTGCTTTTCAAAAAGGCAGTTGGACTTTCTTGGTTTTTGCTTTGAAAACATTTCAAGTTCTCATCTAAGAAGCTTCTTCAGTTATTTTGCAATTCATTTTCAAGGGGGAAAAACCAAGAAAGTCCAGTTGCCTTTGAAAAGCACCTTTGGAACAAGACACTGGACTATTTATACATGCAAAAAAGAGATGGGGAGATTGAAGGGGGAGGGGGCTTGCAGAGAAAAAGAACAGAATATGAATTGCTTCTCTATTATGGAAGCTTTTCCACAAAATATGAGAGACACACCAAAAAATCCTTTAGGTCACTTTTGGGTATATCAGTTTTCTCCAAAATATAGTGGTGATATATAAAATATAACCCACAGTTATCTTAATGGCTCCTTGAAATTCTTCTTGTCACATTTTTCCAGAGCATGTGGGTTGAAACTACTGTGCCTTTTTAAACATTCTGCATATATCTGAGCATACATGTGCATACAAATCTGCAGATGTACAGCCCAATTCCTGCATTACCCGTTCACAATTCTGTTTCCAATAAACAGAATATGCAAGGTAGTCTAAGTGCCTCTTTAATGTGCATTTTAATTGGGTTCTACCTATAAGCCAATTTGCCCAGCTTTTCAAATGTGGAAAAAGCTAAAATCTGGGTGTATTGTGTGAAATTTGACAACCAAGGTCAAATTTTCTTAAACCCAAGTATTTACAGAGACCTCCGACTGTGATTTAAATAAACTGTGTAATTGCAGCGCTTTAAACAGGCTTAAATGTTACAATAACTATATTGGGTGCAGACTGTTACATAGGTTTCTGGATAAAATCTCACTGTAGAAAAGTTTAAATAATTGTAAGCTTAGATTGTATATTTAAAATGGAAAAGGTTTTTCATACTAGCAGAAAGAAGCAGATAAAGCACCCCTTCAAATAAATATTACACAAGGATCACATCAAGGTGAATGAATCTTACAGCAGTTGAATGCTTCAGAATATGTCATTTTTTTCTGTAAATCGAAAGCACACTGATATGCATACATAAAACTCTAATCTTTCATAAATTTAGCTGTATGTATGTATGTATGTATGTATGTATGTATGTATTGATCAGCTGATTTATTTATTGATCAGCTCATAAAACTAACACACATATTTAAAAAAAATCACACAACGGAACTCATAGCTTTCTGTCTAGATGGTCTCTGGTGATGAGCCGAAAGGCAGAAGAAGAAACAGTATGTCTCCTCCCTTAATTGGGGCCCTAACAGGGTGTTGTGGAACAATTATAGGTATGTATGTATGTATGTATGTATGTATGTATGTATGTATGTATGTACGTACATACTTGCGTCATAACACCCTGTTATGACACAATGAGTTCCATTGTGTACTTTTTTTATATGTGTGTTAGGTTTTTGAGCTGATCAATAAATAAATCAGGGAGACTAGGATAGATCTAT
>JAPKID020003143.1:0-12614 GCA_026931265.2 Tropidonophis doriae
AATTGGTGCAGTAGTTTCAGAGATTAGCAGTTTTGAACAAACTCTTGTTACATTTTTATTTATATAGATTATTCCTGGGTTTCTTTTTGTGACTCTTCACTATAAGGTATAATTTTAAAAACAATTAACTGTTGTCCATTTTACCCATATTGGCTACTGGACTACTGGATAAGTACTACCTTGTTTTCCCAAAAATAAGACCTCTCCGGATAACAAGCCCAATCGGGCTTTTGAGCGCATGTGCTAAAATAACCCCTCCCCCCCAAAATAAGCCCTTCCTGAAAATATTGAAACTCAGCAACGGCCATGAGGCGACCACACTCGCCGTCTCCTGCACCTCAAAAATAATAAGACCTTCCTGAAAATAAGGCCAAGTGCTTGTTTCAGGGGTCAAAAGAAAATAAGCCCCTGTCTTATTTTTGGGGAAGCACAGTATTATTTTTCATTAGCTTCTACTTAGCTGATTCCAGTTAACTATACTTTGTCTTTATTTAAATGATTTTTATCTTTTAACTGAAGCAGAAATTTAAGCAGTTGATAAAGGTTCCCACTATTTTCACATTGAAAACATCCTTTACTGTTTGTATAAAATCTTAATTTTCTATTTTGAATGTAAGAATGATTATTTTGTAAATCATTGCTTCTTAGATTTAGATTGAGTTTTTTCTGAGTTTTTATCTTTTTCTTCTATCTATTGTCCTAAAGCTGTTCTCTCTCTCTCACTTAGGCCTTTCTAGTTCGTATGTAGGTCAAATGCAACATATTTTATGTGGCATTACTTTTCTCTCTCATTCATTTATTTGAACTCACAAACATAACAATAAAATTCAACAATTCTTATCAATGTCATTCGAAAATAAGAAATAACATTGCATGTGAATTTTACATGTTAACGAATCATTGGAATAGTAATTCTAAAACAATGAATATTTGTAATTATTTCTTGTGAGAGAAATATCTGGGATAAAAATGTAAGTTTGCTATAAAAATAGCAAATCGGGACAAGCATTTTAAATTCCACACATGATGTTTTCTGAAGGTGGATATTATGTATTTCTGATGTTTTTAGCTTGCTGCATTCTTGATCAAAGACAATAGAAAGCTCACAAGCTGATTTTTGGCATTTGCCAACATAGTAAAATACATTAATATTGGATAGAAATAATTTGTGCTTTTTCACTGATTACAGAATGAAGCAGGCATGGCAATATTCCTGTTACCATGACAACAGTGAATGACAGAACTATGCTGTTCATAGGTTGTCTTGCATATATACACTTATACACTATACACACTTATAGGCAAGACAACACACACACACATACACTTACCTAAAATGTAAAGTGTAACCCTTTAAAACTATACCCCTAAAAACCCAATAAACTACTTTCCCTACTAAACTAAGGCTAGGTACAGTGGATTAGACCAGGCTCTTAGGAGCATCAAATTCAGATATGTTGAATTGCAACTCCCAACTTTTGCAACCAACATTCTTATGAGAAATCTTTGGAACCAGACTTTGTTTTCTTTCCTGTCATATATAATGCATGCATGAACAATGATCAGGCAAGAACTTATGGACAAACTGTATCAGTCAACTCACCACATGACCAAGGTGTCCTAATTTTGAAGAAAAGAATGCTCTTGGACCTTACAAAGTAGAATGACGGAAATGATGAGCTGAACTCTTACCAGCATTTGCTGCTGTAAAATTTGCTGCTATAATATTGTTTTAGTGATCAGATTTAAAGAATTAATGGTGGCTAACATCCTAGATCTGTATAATTTTGGCTTTATATTACCTCCAGTTTTGGTCTTAATGCATGAGTAATCTGTCCCTTGCTTGTGATCAATCAATCAATCAATCAATCAATCAATCAATCAATCAATCAGTCTTAATGCATGAGTAATCTGTCCCTTGCTTGTGATCAATCAATCAATCAATCAATCAATCAATCAATCAATCAGAATAGAGCTGGAAGGGACCTTGGAGGACTTCCAGTCCAACACCTTGCTCAAGCAGGCGAATATATACTGTACAATTTGAGACAAATGGCTGTCCAGTCTCTTCTTAAAAACCTCCAGTGATGAAGCACCCACAACTTCTGAAGGCCAGCTATTCCACTGGTTAAGTGTTCTCACTGTTAAGAAGTTCCTCCTCAATTCCAGCTTGCTTCTTTCCTTGATTGGCTTCCATCTATTGTTTCTTGTCTTGCTTTCTGGTGCTTTGGAAAATAATTTGATCTTCTCTTCTTTGCGACAACCCCTCAAATACTGGAATACTGCTATCATGTCTCTAGACTGCCTTCTTTTCTCATATTCTGTTTATAGGATAGAATGCAGAATAAGAGGGCTATAAGTTTAATTCATCTTGGCTTTCTAATGTTCTTATTTCTGATAAACATCATGCCCAAGTTTGTTTTTGTCCTTCGATAATTTACAAGTATTTTTATCTTATCTAAAACAAGTGTTAGTAGGACCCTAACCCTCACAAAATCTCTTCCTCCATCTTACACATCTATGGAACCAGTTTGTTTTTTCTGTGTTTGCATTTTTTAAAGTGAAAATACAAATTATGTGTAGTCATGACTGATTTTGCTAGAACAATGTTTTCTAGAACATTATCTCAGAAAACAAGTACATTAGTAAGGATGGAAAGTGCAGACAATTGATATGTGAAACAAATGTACATAGGCGCTCTACTTCACAATATTCAGAATCATCTTTTGTAGAGATAAATCTTTTCTATATTTTTAGAACTGCTACAAGCAAATGAAACCAATAGCCAATGCAGCAGTTTGTGTGTGTTTTTAAACATATAACTTATACTTCTAGGTGTTATTGAGAATGCTGATGCAAAAGGAAAGAAAATCTAGGCAGGTAATTAGTATGAATGATGCACATTTGTTTTCAGGGAGACTCACCTGACTAATTCTGAGAACACCATTCATCTATATTAAGCATTTACCTGAATTGCTCTTCACTGATGTTCTATTGCTGGGAGTAGTTTTTGTAGACTGTTTTGGTATCAAGTGCTATTTTCTTTCCCAAATGAAAATACAATCCTGTTTCAGTTCCTGGGAAAAGTGAAGAGTAAAATATATTAAGCTGTTCATCTTATTATATTAACATATATCAGGTGATTATTTGTAGGGGAAATAGCTGTCAGACATCAACCAGCAATTAAGAAACATAATAACTTTCTTATTTTTCCTCTCTCTTTATTTCTTTTATTTTTTTCAGTCTTCCTTTTGGTACAGTGGGGAAGAAGGAACACCTGAAGCTCTATGCTGAGAATGAAACTTGTTTTCATCATTATTTTTGTTAAGTAACACAAACTGTGACTGTGGTTTCGAATGCGTATAATTTGTTCTACTGTAATAGATTCTCACCAACGCCTAATGCTGAACACCTCCACGCTCATTACCATAGGTATTTTTATGAAGTAACAGTAGTGCAATATTTATAATGTTCTCTATGGAGATATTCAGTATGTAGCTCTGCAGATGACATTTCAGTACGGTAGCAAGCACGAACTGTTGGATAGTCTGTGGGGATTGTCAGCTCTTTGTTTCTGCTTTTGGTGTCTGTGCATCACACTTCTGTTTCTGAACAAAAACAATGTTTAAAAAGAGTGCTTTGCTTTGTAGCAGCATGCCCATTTATCTAGTAGGTATTAAGGAAGAGAAGGCTATTGCTAGACTCCAAGAGGGGTGATTATGTTGGCATCACATAGATATGCATGTTCATCCCATTGAAATCCTTGAGATGCCCTTCAATAGTTTTAAATACACAATCCAAACAATCATTGGGACAAGATTTGTCATGAGTATAGTAAGAGTACCTGCTGATAGACAGCTCCTACTGCTAGCGTGTAATTTGTCTTTTTCAAGAGGTTTCATTTTTGTAGGAAGAAAAAAGAAGGCAGAAGAAGGAACAGGAAAACACAGAGGGTACAATAAAAGATGTCTCCTGATGAAGTTCTTTTCACAAAGAAGTCCTCATCTGGAATTCCCATGCGGAACTTGGGATTTTGGATTAGGTAAAGATAAAGGCTCCCCTCACACATATACGGTAGTCGTTCCCGACTCTAGGGGGCGGTGCTCATCTCTGTTTCAAAGCCAAAGAGTCAACGCTGTCCGAAGACGTCTCATTGTGGCTGGCATGACTAAAGGTGGTTCCTATTTTTCTACTTACACTTTTACATTCTTTTGAACTGCTAGTAAGGCAGAAACTGGGACAAGTAATGGGAGTTCACTTTTTTACACGGCACTAGGGATTCGACCTGCCAACCTGCCGACCTTTCTGATCGATAAGCTGAGTGTCTTAGCCACTGAGCCACCACGCCCCTTTCTTTGGATTAATCAATGACTAATACTGATTTTTTCCAAGCTTTGGTTACTGTCCCTGTGGTAGGTGACTTGTGGATTCTGGGTAGCCTACAAAATTGAAAAAAAAGCTAAAAACAGTAAATCGTACAGCCCCAAATAATCTGCTAAATAACATATCAACAAAACAAAATAAACTGGGGACCTTAAGCAAAACCTAAAGGTCAATCCCAGGTCTGAGACCACAGTCAGGTTTTCAGAGCTTTCAGGATCCCTGGGAGAGAGAGGGTGCTATCTTAATCTCAGGGTAGGGAGGGGGGGGGGAGAGATGTTGTTCCAAATGATGGGGACTGCAAAAGAAAAGATTATTTTACAATTTCTTATGGAACACCAGAAGGGTTCAAAAGAAATGTGACCCTGCAAAATCTTAAACCATTTCCAGACACCTTTGGTAGATTTTTTCAAACTTATTCTTGTGAATTTGTTTGTTTTCTCCTTACAAGCCTTTTGGTATTTGCGGTGCTTAGGTTGAGATTTGACAAATGTTATAAAAATGCAATGCACGGATACAATGATCGTCACCAGGGATTGGGAATAGTCCTCCTTCCTGAGTCTTGGCTTTGCTGAGATTAGACAAACTTTGAATCATATATTCATGACAGTCTTCGATTCGCCTGACTTTAGTTTCTGAAAGAACAGATGTTTTTACTCCACACTAAGTTTTGGACAGTGGTGCACATCCATTTCTCATTCTATGGAACTGATCTTTTTCTTTGCACTAATTATTTCTTCAGTCAATCTAGTGTTGTGTTTTAGAACCATTCTGGGATCTGTAAATTAAATGAGGGTCCTTTGGACCTTGGGTGTTTAATGTGATATTATGTTATACAGAAATTAAAGAAGACTGGCAACATTTATTTTAAGAGGCAGCAATATTTGACCCAGCAATTGAAAATACATTGATTTGATTATTTCATCAATGTAACAACTTATTATCCACTAACAGTAACTGAGTTGGAAGGTACCTTAGAGGTCATCTAGTCCAACCCCCTGCTCACGCAGGAAACCTATACTAGGGATTCAAACTACCGAACTGCCAACCTTTCTGATCGACAAGCTCAATGTCTTAGCCACTGAGCCACCTAGTCAGCCAATGAACATTTGAATATTAAAATGAATAGAATAAATTAAGAGCAACTCAATAATTTATGAGAAAAACATGCTGGATTATCCATGGACAATCTAGTGCAGCATCCTAAATGTATCCCTCTGAAATTTCCCAGAGAAGCACAGGAAGGCTGAAGTTGATAGCAGTACGAATTTCATAGTGTGATTTTCCCCCTCCCACTCAGGATATTTTCAGTTACATAAATCACTGGGAAGCACCACATGACCGGTTTTGTGATAGCTTTCCTTCCTGCATATACTACTTGTTTAAAAACTTCAGATAGAGGGTTTTAATCCCATAGAATAATATCTGGTTACCCAGATGTCTGATGAGTTTCAATAGGACAAAACTGGTTACAGGTCAATGTATCTGAAAATGCCACAGAAGATATGCACTGGTTAAAAAATAGGCCCTGCCCCTTTCAAGGTGAGAGAGAAGTAATTAAAAACTTTATACACAAGGGTAATACATAATGTATCTCAGTTTAAGGAAAGAGTTAAAGGATTGAAAGTAGGGTGAACTGAATATATCATTCCGACAGAGTTCAAGAACAGAAGGCAAGTTGATTAAGGCTAGATTCCACAATCCAACAGATTCTATTATTTATTTGTTTATTTTATTTATTTTATTTATATCCCGCCCTTCTCCTGGAAAGGACCCAGGGTGGTGTACATGCAACATTAGAACCATACAAAGTATAAATAAATTGAAATTATAACCTACGTCAAAATAATAAAAACCTCTGAATTAAATTATAATAATAGAGTTAAGTAATACCTTATGATGCGTGACGAATGTATCTTTTCTTGTATGTACACTGAAAGCACATGCACCAAAGACAAATGTGTGTCCAATCACACTTGGCCAATAAAGAATTCCATTCCATTCCATTCTATTCTATTCTATTCTATTCTATTCTATTCTATTCTATTCTATGTAGAGCATTGGGATATAGTGCTTACACCAGCTGGAGTGCTGAGGCCTGAATCAAAGATGCTAGATCCTTGTACTGGTCCTACAATATGTATCATGTTTAAAGATACAAGAGACATATCAAATCAGCAAAATTGAATTTAATTCAGCATTCTATTTCTATATTGATCATATAGATATTGTGGAGATCCATTAGTAGCCATGGATACACACCATCCAAATGGGCAGATATTATTGTATGTGTTATAAAAATATTCCTTTATCCGACTTGAATCTACTACAACTCAGATTGTAGTCTTGGGTTTTAATATTATGAGACAGGTTTATCCACATCTTCCCTCGTGTTTTCTGTTTTGCACATATAGCTCCAACCTGCTCACTATTTGGCATCTCTACTCAGAGGCAGTCTGAAGTTGATTTACTTGATCTGGCAGGAAGACCAGAGTTTTCTATTGGAGAAAACAACTTTTCCTACATCAACAGTGTATGTCATATGGAGGAGTTGCATGAGGGGAGTTGGCAAAGTGCTGGACTTTTAATTAGTATGCCGCAGGATCACCCGGCCTATTTGGTCTATGGCAGGGGTCTCCAACCTTGGCAACTTTAAGACTTGTGGACTTCAACTCCCAGAATTCCTCAGCTGGCTTAAAGTTGCCAAGGTTAGAGACCCCTGGTTTATGGGACTCTGGTTCTTCCATGAATATTTTTACTTTGGTTAGAGTCTACTTTGGCTTTTGCCAGCTGGAGGAATAGCCACCTAATGGAAAATCTTTCACAAGGTTAATATATATCCATTACAGAATAAGAATCAAGGAGGGGATTCCAATGCTTTCAAAAGGAAAAATAATCAGTGGCATTAATTAGCAGAACATTATTTCACAATTACAGTCTTACAACTGCATTAAAGCTGCTTATTATAAGATCAATAGAACAGTAAGAACTGGTGCTGATCTTGTTTTTTTATATTACTTTTCCTTTCATGTTGTTTGAAAAGTTATAACATCTACATAAGCCATTCTGGAAGAAAGGGGACAAATGCTTCAAATAAAATTAATAGCTGAATGGTATTTATTTCCCTTTTGAAAACATCTTAATAATGGTACTGTTAGAGGGGGTGACAAGATATTTAAAATATATTATTCAACTCTTAGTCACCAGAAAGTGACTAAACGGATAGGAAAACAAATCCTTGGAAATGGAGAATAAATTATATTGTTGTGAATACGAGAAAGAACCTAAATTCTTTAATGGCAAAAAAGTGGGAAAATGGCAGAAAAGAATAAAAACAAATGACAGACACCGAGAAAGAAACTTCGACAACAGAAGAACTGATTTACTAACAGTTGTAGTGAAAGTTCCTGAAAATTTTGGAGAGCTGGTGAAACTACCAGATCCGCCTAAAGTTGCAAGTGTGGTCTTGGAGGTTAGTTTTCTTTCTCCACAGAAAAACAATTTGAGCTGTTAGTTTTTAATGATGCAGCTACGTATATTTTACATCAAGACTTGACAAGTATTAATGGGAGATGGGAGTGAGGTGGTCTTTGGGATTAAGCACCAACTTGTAATAGAAAATAGCAATGTATTTTAAAAGAAAAATTGAAAACAAGTGTACAGAAATTGTGTACAGCAGGGGTGTCAAACTCAAGGCTGGGGGCTGGATCTGGCCCATGGGGTGCTTAAATCTGGCTTGTAGGGCTGCCCTAGAAATAGCAAAGGATCGGCCCGCAGTGCCTCTGCTAGCAAAAACATGAGCATGGGAAGGCTGCGTGTGGCCTTCCCAGGCTGTTTTCAGCCACGACGGCCACCTGCCACCCTCTGTCAGCAAAAACAGAGCTCCGGCAGGGGGGAGGGGCGCAGGGGTTAGCGCATGCAGCCCACTTGAGCTCCATTTTTACTGACGGAGGGTGTCAGGAACCTGTTTTCTCTGGCAGTGTGTTCAGGCTACCACATATGCCCCCGACATGAGTGATGTCAAGATGGCTACGCCCACCCTGAACTCCAGGTAGAATTATAAATGAGGAACATTCACTGTCCCTCTGTTTTTCCTTCATACAGGGAGAGATATTGAAGCACATCTTTGCGGGTTTAAACTGCAAACAGTTTCATCTGAGAAAAGGACATCCCTATGCTCTAAGATGTAATAAATTTTAACCTAACCCTAAAATAAAAACTGGAAACAAGAAAAGCCAAATTTACCAGCAAATCCCAGGTATCTGCCAGAAAGAAGCCCTGATGGCATAGTGGTTAGAATGCAGAATTGCGGGAAAACTCTGCTCATACTTTGGAGTTCAATCCTGATGGGACTCAAGGTTTACTCAGCCTTCCATCCTTCTGAGGTTGGTAAAATGAGGACCTATCTAGATTGTTGTGGGCAATATGCTGATATAAACTGTCCAGAGAGTGCTGTAAAGTAGTATGCGGCAGTGTATAAGTCTAAGAGCTATTGCTATAGAACCAACTTGCTTCTGACCAATTTGTCAAGGCAACTCTACACAAGAGTACATCCAAACAAGACACAACTAAGATTAGGTGTGGAATCTTCAAGAGGGGGCTCAGTGATTGAGATAATGAATTTCCAAACTATAGGGCAGGGTAACAAAAAGTGAAACCTCTCCCTTCAGCATCCCCCTGAAAAATGTGAACATTTTTCATTTTTGGACAAATTTAGCAGACAAAATATTGATGCTTAAGGGACCAGTTTCAACAGTTAAAATTCTTGAAACCACCTTCCAAACTGGATATTGGTTTTACTCATTTCTGGAGTATTTCCACATCATAGAAAATCCAATGCAGCCCCTGAGCCAACAGAAACTTACATTCTTATAGAAGAAGAGTGGTAGGAACGGTATAATAGAAGACCCAAAGGTGCTTTTTCCAAAAGGCAACTGGACATTATTGTTTTTCTTAGAAAAAAAATAGTTTCTCATCCAAGAAGCTTTTTGAATGAAAAGTGAAACATTTTCAAAGAAAAAACTCCCCAAGAAAGTCCAGTTTACCTTTTGGAAAAAGCACCTTTGGGACAACCATGACCTGTCCTGGATGATTGAGAATCTCCATAGATACTACAGGGAGATGAATGAAGTACTTTCTACTCGGAAACATATGTGTAAAGGCGGAGAAGAGTATCAACACCAGCTCACAATAGCAGGAGCTCCACTTTTCATTTAAATTGTGTCTTAATCAAAATCAGCAAGTGAAGCTTTGTAAAATTGGGAAATGTTCATTTAGACCTTATGTAAAATTAATCAACTTTCTCCAACCTTGTACCAAGGCTTTATGGATCTTTTAATCCACCATATCCAGAGGGCACCTGATTAGGGAAGTTTGAATTAGAGGTCAACATCTTTCTATAATCTCTAAGCACTGAGGTTAAGACCTCAGATATTGCTAACAAATATGTTCTTCCAGCTGTATTATTATAAAATTATTATCAGATTTGAGCATCTATTATTTGTGCAAGATGACTAAGCCCTGTTTGAAACTGAAACTGTCATGATGACCTAAGTCAAAAGAATAATTTCCAGGCAAACAATCTATACTATATAAATTAATAGGAATTAATTAATAGGAACTATAGCTGCTCATAACATCAAACAGGAGTCTGGTTGAAATTATGTTCTACTGTCACTACCTCTGGTCTGAATTTTAAATAGAATACAGCATACCATTTTTCACAGATTTGTATCTGCTTGTTTGCAATGGTCATTTAGGAGAATTAAATTAATGTCGAATTTGGTCCAAAACAAGTTGCAGTCTACAAGTTTAAAATCTTTCTAAAATTCCATTTGCATCTCCTCAGGGAGTCCACCAGAGAATCCTTTCAGCAGTTCCAAGAAGGCTCCACAACCATTTGTACTACTCAGGTGACCCCAAGCACACAGATAAACCTCCAAATGGTCTCAATGACTTTCTAAAAGAATGCAACTGACCAGCTGCCTGCAAGGAATATAAATCCTTCCATTCTCCACCATCCAGTCAGAGCTAAAGAAGCTTCTTGGATGAGAAGTGAAAGTCCAGTTGCCTCTTGAAAAAAGCACCTTTGTGACAACCATGACCTGGATGAATGAGAATCTCCAAAGACACTCCTCAGGGAATAACCAATCCGCATTTTATCAGAATAAAAACCTGTTACCTCCATTATTTTGTAACTAGAAGCAAAGAGCTTCTTAAGTATTCTATAAATGAAGCAGATGAGACTAGGATTTACATTTCTTTGAAAAATATTTTACAATACATACAAAAATACTCTGCATACACTTTTCGTTTCCATTATATTTTTTTACAAAAGCAGATATTACAAAATTTAAGATTTGAAAACAGTATTTACTCCTGGCATATCACGCCATGGGTTCTGAAGGAAACATGGGTTTGGAAGAGTCAAGTGATCTTCTAGTGGGAGACACTGATTCTAGTGAAGTTGTTCAGAAAACTACAGAAGTCAAACTTGAGTAAAACTCATGACTTCCAAATCCCAGTTCACAGAAGAGCATTAAAGAGCACTCATTCACAAGGCAGGCCAAAATAGGGAAATAATTTTCAGAACTTTCAACATGTCAGAAAAAATGGATTGGATTGCAAATTATGGTTTTACAAGGCCCTCTAACAATTCTGAAATTCAAGTAATACACTAATCACTCTGCTTGCATTCCATTATTGTTGAAGATATGAATCTGTTTACATTTTTATTTATAGATTAGCATGCAAGCCAGCTAAACACTGAAGCCTATTTCATTCCCATTGGTTTAAAATTGGAGTGCTGGATGTGTAGAGAGAAGCATCGAAGTTAAATTTATATCTGACTATTATAGGGCTTTAATGCAACTGAACAATGACCGAAATTGTGCTCTAGTTTTCTTTTTGTGAATCTCCAGGGGAAGCAGCTTTTTGGGGGACATCTACATATATTCCAAAAGGATTGTTTTTTAAAGGAGAAGTACCTCCAATATACACACATATTTCTGTGCATTTTTTCACTTTACAAGAACCCCTCTGATGATCTGCTATGCAGATCACCAGTCAGCGTTGCATACAACCGAGACTGGATGTGGATTTTGGGTTAAAATAACAGTGTTAAGAATATATTTAAGAGATAGCTTCAGACTACCTGCACCCCTGTACTCAACTGATAACAATAGAAACACACCAGGGCAAAGTACTCTGCATGCAAGCCCCTTTAGGAAAAAATAAAAGCAATATTTTTTTTTTTCGTAACAAAGACATTTTTGCTGAAAGAACAATTCAAGACTTAAAATAAAGCTATGCATTTGCACAGTGAAAATAAAGGTCCAATCGAAGGGAATAAGCTTTACACTAGAAGAATACCCACAAACCACACGTTTTGGAGGAATAGTAGTTTGAAATTTTTACAACAATTATGACAGTGTAACACCTGAAGAGAGAAATCTATAGAAGATTAAGCCATTTTAAACGAGGATGGATGCTATGCATAATACCAATATTGGCCACAAAGCACTGCCTTGACGACAGCTTGATGATTCAGGAAGTTCCCAGCTCTATCATGAGAGATCCAAGCCGGAGCTGACATGGATTGATATGCAAATCATAGGTTGTACCCTTTAGATGTAGTCTCCTTCTTCATTCTTTGAGTGTTGCTTTCTATTATAGTAGTATGGATACAGTAACTTTAGGATGCCTTTTAACAGAAGAATATTGTAGGGTGCTGTTGAAAATCTTTTTTCTTTTGAGTCAATATTCCAAAATCATGCATTTCAAAGTGAAACTTATTTATATTATTTTCTTTTAAATTATAAGGTTTGTATATTGTTACATTTATGCATAAAAAAGGACCAGCATACATTTGTTGATTACGTGTTTTTTTCCAGTGAGACAGGTCTATATTTCCAAAGATTGAGTGACAAACTATTTTTGTTTGTCACAAAAATAGTTTGTTGCGAAAGCAACTGCCTGTGGAGGCTCCTAGATTGGGGCTGAAAGGTGAAATTGGAAGCAGTATGCTCTGTATCCTAAATAGGTAGACCAGGTTTCCCTGATAGATCCATCTCATCAGAAAAAAACATTTAATCTGTCCCCTGGTATAGCCAAAAAAACAAAAAGACCCCATGGCTTAGAGGTTAATACATCTACTTAATATTTATTTATTTTATTTATTTATTTATTTGATTTATATCCCGCCCTTCTCCTCGAAAGGACCCAGGGCGGCGAAC
>JAPKID020003144.1:0-12613 GCA_026931265.2 Tropidonophis doriae
TATATGCGAGACCGCCTTCTGCCCCATACATCCCTTCGACCGATCCGCTCCCACAGAGAGGGCCTTCTCAGGGTGCCGTCGGCCGGGCAATACTGGTTGGCGACACCCAGGGTTAGAGCCTTCTCTGTGGTGGGCCCGACCCTCTGGAACGACCTGCCCCCCGAACTGCGCACCATCTCAGACCTCCGCCTCTTCCACCAGCGTCTCAAAACACACCTTTTCCAACAAGCCGGCCTAGCGTAACCTCCCGTTTTGACTGTTTTTAAATAGATTTTAATTAAGGGGATTTTATAGTATTTTAGCACAGGACTTGGGTTTAATAGTTTTTTAAAGAAAAAAGAAAGCAAACACAAAACTGCTATTTTTGTTATATTTGTATTGTTTTAAATTTCCCTGTGCGCCACCTGGGGTTCTTTTTGGAGAGGGGCAGGGTATAAATCTAATAAAATAAATAAAAATAAATAAAAATAAATTCTGCTTCAATCTAGTTAGATGGAACGAGGCATCTTTGGCTTGTGGTTCTCCTGGATATTTTGAAGGGAAGGAGGGGAAGGAGAAGGGAGCTTTGACGCAATTGGCCTGGATATTATTTCCATCCTTATATTTTTCCTCAAATTATATGATGACAGGAACCTGGGAAAGCAAACTGCTGAAACAGCACGCCAGAAAACATTTGGCTCAGCTTGTCGTAGGTGTGTTAATAGGTTTCCCAACCTGAAGGTCAGCCTTTGATAACAAGCAACAAATAAAGATCTAATCTCTGAGTCAAGTCAAAAGACTTTTCATTCTACCTTTCTATTTAGGGGGCTCAGAGCAAGGACTGTGAAATTCATACGGACACCCTATTAAAGCCTTGCCCTCAGGAGTCTTGGCGCAGAAACACATTTGCCTATCCTCTAAAGCGATTTGTCCATTACTGAAAGCTGCAGTGGAGTCAATTTATGCACTGGTGGTCCAGAACTAATTTGCATAGTCAACTACATGCAATTTAACGTCATTTGCGTGTCATTAAAACTGGTGAAAAGGATGTTAAGCAAAACCTGATGAGTTACTGTCCTCTGTTCATATACGTAGGGCTCATCTGTGAGAATACTACGTTCACAGTTATATATTATTATTTGACATTTACTTCAAAGGATCTGATTACCAGCAGGGAATAGGATTGCAGCCTGATCCTATAATTGTCTATAATGTGACTTTAAGAACTAATATTGCCTTGAACTTAGAAGGTAATTAACACCATCAATATTTCAAATACAAACCATGAGCTTTCAACTTACAAAAGATCTTCCTCATTGTTCATTTCTCAGTGGAAAGTGAAAAAGATGAAAAATTTAGTGAAACATACCTTGTCTACATCTACTTATCCCTGTCCAGAGATGGTCTTTTGAGCAGGTTCTGACCAGTTCTGGAGAAACTGTAGCAGAATTTTGAGTAGTTTGGAGAACCAGTAAATACCGCCTCTGACTGACCCCGACCCCATCTATTCTCTGCCTCCCGAGTCCCAGCTGATTGGGAGGAAATGGGGATTTTGCAGTAACCTTCCCCTGCCGTGCCCACTAAGACACACCCACCAAGCCATGCCCACAGAACCAGTAGTAAAACATTTTGAATCCCACCACTGCCCCTGTCCCCCAGAACATAACAGAAATATAGAATCATGTATGTATGTATGTATGTATGTATGTATGTATGTATGTATGTCCCTAGATGTTATTCTGCTAGTAGTTGGTGACTATAGGGACAGTGCTCATCTCTGTTTCAAGGCCATTGAGAGAGTCCTGTCCAAAGAAATTTCTATGGACATATGGAAGATACCACCTTCCTACTGAAGTGGTACCTATTTATCTACTTACATTTATATATTTTCAAACTGCTAGGTTAGCAGGAGCTGGGGCACAAAACAGGAGCTCATCCTGTCATGTGGAGCTTGGTCTCTAATCTGGGCTGCTGGTTTTCCAACCATTCATCCAGATCTAGACAGGCTATGAAATACCAAAAGGTTTGGATATTGAAGGTCTTTGAACACTTATTTAAAATGTTTACTAACAAATAAATATAATTAGGCTTATTCCTGAGAAGACAAACAGAATTGTGCCAAAATTCAAGAGAAAACATTTCTCCCTGGAATCTGTCTGCCTTCATTTCTCTCTACAATCCTGTTAATTCTTAAGGGTCTTTTTTGTTTTCCCACTCTATTTCCCCACTCTGTTTTCCCAGGACTATATTGTCTTTGTATTCCAGGTTCTTTGGCCCCAGAGCTCTGAAATCATCTTTCTTTACCCTTTTGCCTTTGTGAAAGTGTGATGGCTTCTAAAAAGAGTTTTTCTTTGAGAAGTGGCTTTGCGAGGAACCTGTCTAGCTCATGAATATTGACAATTCATATCTGAGTATCTACTTTATATTAATTATAGATGTATATGAGCTAATCTAAATCAAAGGCACGGCTTTAGTCATAGGTAATTATGTGGAGATTTGTCTTCATTGTAGGTATCTGTTTCATTGACTTAGTTGTGAATTATTTAATATTTTTTGTAGGCCAGTATATGTGCAGTCACTGTGTCTTTTTCCTTGTATCATACTTTGGTAAAATGAGCAAACTAACTAACTAGCTAACTAGCTAACTAGCTAACTACTTTACATGAAATAATAAGCAAATAGCTATTTAATTAATATATTATTGTTTAGTCCTAAGAAACCTTTAACTGCTGTTATTTGTAAATTATTCTTTTTACATTGTGAGTGAAGTAATCTTCAAGGGAAAGCTGTAGGCCAAATTATCATGTTTTGGCCCTGAAGTACATTAGTTTTCCACTGGAAGCCAAGCAGAAGTAATATTAAGAATAAAATTAGCAAACAAACATTTATCTTCCCCTTTCTTTTTCTTAGCAGCAAAGGCCACAAGCCAGAGGTCCTAATAATATTCACCATATATCTTCAAATATAGACCAAATAACCTTTAGCTTGAAGCTAAGTCTCTCTGTAATTACGGCCATCTCCTCTGTCCTTCTCAAACATTTTAGAACTGGAAAGCAAGCTGATGGCTTATCAACAGTCGTGGGATTCAAATAATTTAACAACCGGTTCTCTGCCCTAATCACCAGCTGGGTAGGCGGGGCTCAGTGGTCATGTGACTAGGTGAGCATGGCCAACTCAGTGTCACTCACATGGATGGGTGCTTTGCTTTAGCTGTAATAATGTAATAAAGGTTAACCAGAGAGGCAGTTTCAGTAAGCAGGACAATAAAGATTAGTCTAGAAACAACACCAGAATGTTTCCTTCCTGCCTTCGTTACAGGATTAGCCCTGTAAAGAAGAAAAAAGCAAAATGAGATTTCTTCCAACAACCGGTTCTCCGAACTGTTAGAAAGTTAGAAAGTTAACAAGCATTTCTCCCAAATAGGTGCGAGCTGGTGGAATCCCACTACTGCTTATCAAGTGGAATGCATTATGATCAGCTAAAGTATCAAAAACTTCTGATGGTTGTGCCTTGTAGTTTACGATATACTTAGGCTTCTTCTCTTATAATTACTGTGGAACTGATGGATGTGAAAAGCATTGCTTGGCTAATTTGATGTAAAATCCCTTATTATGTTTTTGTCCTAAATTCAGGAGAAACTCTTTTCTGTGGGTGCTTCGATTAATAAATGGTACTCCGGGGTTTTCAGTTTATCCATTGTCTCATTAGAAGAATGCAGATATAGTTAACAAAATTTCTCCCGTGGAGCCCTTGTTCTTCTATTAAAATTCCCCTTTTGATTTATTTTCTGCAGGTGGTCGACTTTCCTTCTAGCATACAAATTTTAATTATCTATTTCTTCTTACCACTGACATTGTCAATATTGCCTTTTAATTACAAAGACCAAAGCTAAAGACAACATTCATAAAATGCTCCCAAGGACCTAATCTTTTCTCTTTTTGTTTGTTTGTCGATCTTCTGTTGCATTATTATTTTGAATAAAGCTATGAAAATAAAATCAGATACTCTTTTTACCTTGCTCTAAACAAGTATTTTAGGACAATGTATGCACATAGTCCTCGACTTACAACCATTCATTTAGTGACAAGTTACAAAATGACAGTGGGGAAAAAAGATTTATGACTGGTCTTTGCACACGATCAAAATTCAAGTGCTTGGCAACCCACACATATTTACAAAACTTGCAGCATCCCTGGGTCGTATCATCATCAGTTGTGACTTTCCCAGCTGCCTTCCAATGAACAAAGTTAGTGAGGGAAGCTAGATTTGCTAAACGACCACATGTCTGGTTATAACTCCCTACCTATAAAAAATTAAAAATGAATAAATCTCCTATCTTGCACTGCATTAGGCAGAAGGCAAAAAGCACCATGCGTTCTGGTCCTCCAACAGCCTGCGGAGCTGGCAGCCAAGCCAGACAGTGAGGAAGTTAGGGAGGAACAGGGGACAGTTCTGAGGGCTGAGGAAAGCTCAGACAAGGGGTCTGCGTTGGAGGCAGAGAGGGAGCTAAACAACAGTGAGGCAGAGGAACAGCTGGAGTCTGTTCCCAATGTGCACATTCGCGGAGCTGCCAGAAGACAAGAGCAACTAAGAAAGCAGGGTCGACTCAAGATTAAAGCCAAACCTTGGGGGGGGGGGGATAATTGTGTCCTCCCATAGGAAACAAAAGAGGAACAAATGGGAAATGGGCTTTTGCAGGAAACAATATGTTCATCAGTCTGGAAAGTTCTGTTTGTGAGAGACTCTGTGCCAAGTTTGGCTTTGCTCTGTGTTTGGACACTAGTTATCTGACAGCGCTCCTAACAGGATAAGATGCATGTGGAAAAACATTCCTTTGAAAGACTGTTTGATAAGCCTTTCTGACTGTGAATGAAAAGAATTCAGTGGTGTAAATAAAAGAGGTTTTGTTGGGACTAAGACTTTGCTTTTGCTTTCTAAAAAAGCCTGGGTCAGAACACCATGAGGGCTTGTAAGTCAAGATCTAAGTCCTAGCTTTTGCCAAATACAGTATGAGCATGCTTGGGGGCTAAAAAATGAGTATTGGTTGTGTTGGTGGCATCTTGAGCAAACTAAAACACATCAGACTAGTATTTTTCTTACCATTAGTAGCCAATAGTGCACCTAGCATAGAACATGATTCCATCTGATAATTTAGTCCACACTTTAACTTATTAACAATCTTTTCTTGGTACAAGGTCTGAGATTTTGCTCCTATAAAAATAGAAGTAAACTGCAAATGTAAATTGCCAGCAGGCTTAGGAAGTCAAAAATTATATTTTATCTTAAACATTTTAGGTCATAAAACTACTTTCTATCTTTATCTTTTTTTTTTCTTTGAAAGTATACTCAACCTAAGATTTTAAAACAATACAGAAAATAGCCTCACAGAGAAAAGGTTTTATAGGTTCAGTCATTTAGATTAGCTTTATGTGTTTCATGAGTTCTATAACTACAGGTTATTTTTTAATGTTATGCTACATTTAATTTCTTATTCACTTATCTATGTGGTTAGGATTTGATAAGGATGGATTTTTTTTCACATTTTATATTATTGTTTATTCTATTTTGCCTGTACTGATCTGTGACTGCAGTTAAGTACTATTATAATCACCTTAATGAGAAAGTTTAAGTCTTTTTTTTATGGAAAAGCTTCACTTTATGGTCAGCATCTCTGAATCTCCCTGGTGATATAATAGATAATGGTGACTTAGAATAAAGGAAGTATAAATAGAAAAGAACCAAATCTAACAAACAAAATTATTTTTTTTAAAAAAAGTGTAGGTTGGTGTGTGACTGTGAAACTAAGAGGAGAAGTATACGCAATAGATCCAATGAGGTGATCTGATCTTATGAAATCATCATCATCATCATATCCTGTGGAGAAGATATTGGGTAGCAAGTGTTTTCCAGAGATTTCAATCATTTGAAGAATCTTTGTCATTGTCCCAAAAGACATTTATAGTCTCAAGAGCTTCTTTGGCATCAAGGTTTCCAAGACCAGCCTTGTTTCCTCTTTCCTCCAGGAGAAAATATGCAACTTAATGCAATTTTTGAAGGCCGGTCTTTAGGTATATGTAAGCTACAGCCAACAAACCACATTTGTTGTCCATTCACAGTTCTTAATAGATGTTCTAAATCTGACCTTTCTAACACCTCTTCATTAGTGACCTGGTCGCGATATGAGACCTGGATGATTCTTCTCAAGCAGGTTAGTGGAAAACATTTAACCTTTTAGCCATCTTGATTGTACACTTAAAATTACTCTCCCATTAGAGTGAATGGAAGTGAAGATAGCAAAAGAGGATGTGGAAGCTGCTCAGAACAATGGTTTCCTAGAGTGTCAGAATTGTGTAGACTTCCAATAAGGGATAGTATGAAAAAAGATGTTTGTTAGCTTCAGAGCTGAAGAAACTTCTTGGATGAGAAGCAAAACATCTTCAAAGAAAAACCAGAAAGTCCAGTTGCCTCTTGAAAAAATATCTTTCGGACAACCAGAGAATCTCCATAGACATGTAGAAGTATGATTGTAGGAAAAATATGGATGAGGGAAAAATAGTATGTATATGTATGTGATTCTTATTGCATTGATAATAATTTGTCAAAGGGTTGAAATGAACCTCATTGTTATAAGTGCTAATAACCAAGAAAAAAAATTGGAAAAAGTTGTACACCTGTTAAAATGATGACTAATGGTAAGGCTGAAGATGTAGAAGATATGACAGGAGCAATATAGACGTAGTTTGCTTATGGCATGGCTGTGTAACTTGTTTAAGTGTGTGTGAACACTTAATGCTTGCTAATAGGAAGGCTGCACCCATGGGTTCCAGAGAGTTATATTTCGGTTTTAACTTAAGTGCATGGATTATTTTAAGTTAAGCTCATGGATCACTGAGCAGGCATAAGGCGCAAAGCTGCAATAAAGAGAAACATGATATCTTTATATAACTAAGGGCAGAGTATAATTTAGGATGATTTACTAGAAAAAAGCCACAGCAGATGATAGTACTATTATTTACTCAATAAACCTGGATTGTAGCTGGAAGGGAGGGCATCAGGAGGGTTTGCAGGGGTTCGGGATAAATTCTAGCCAAGATTCTGTGCAGTTCGTAGAACTCCCAAATCCCACTAGTGGCTGGCCATGCCCACCCTGCCCCTCTCTTCCCAGGAGTCCACATGTGGCCTGTTTTGGATGCAGATAAGTGCAGGCCGTGCACAGAGGCTCAGGGAGGGTGAAAAATGGGCCTTTTGGAAGTTCGGGAAGGCCAGAAACAGACCCATTTCTGGCCTCTAGAAGACCTCCGGAACCTTTGGAGGCTGTTTTCGGCCTCCTGGAGGCTTGAGGAAAGCCTCTGGAGAGAAGGGAGAGCAAAAAATGCATCCCTGCCATGATGCCGGAAGCAACTAGGCCACGCCCACCCAGCAACTGGGCAGAGAACCCCTTGCTAAAAAAGTTTAAGTCCACCCCTGAGGATAGCCTAAGGATATAAACTAGAATAGGAAGTTGAAAAAGCAATTCCTGCAAAAAAGCAATGATTCATTGATGCCAGGAAAACAATGTGAATGTGCCCACATATTGACCTTGAGATGATTTCTGAGAATCTCTAATAAACTAACAATTAATTAAGTCCAACTATGATAAATCATTCTATATCCACAACATTAGAATTTTTCATATTTATTTATGCCTAAATTCCTATCATTCCTAGTCTCACATGGTGTCATGTGAAGAAACAAAACAATGACAACTAGAAATATTTTATTATTTTCATGCTCATTTCTGCTGACATTCTCTTCTCTATATGCATCTTCCTCTATTATTGGGTTTTTGCACATTTGTTTGTTGAGACAAATGGGAAATCAAAAGAATAACTGCATTACTTCAAAAGGTGCAAATTGTGTCAGATCCCCTAAAATGCTTTAAGAAACAAATTTCCCCAGTCCTTGGAAATGAGAGGGGAGAAAAAGAAAAAGGAATGAATCAGCTGTATCTTTCATTATTCTTTCAGTTGCCTTCAGGCTGTGTTTCATATTCTATCTCCTGAATAAAATCAGAAGTTTGATTTTAAAAGTTTGATTATAAAATCAAACTGTTCTAGGCATTCTTTCATCTTACTACATTATAAAGGTCTTTTTGAATACGAATATGTAAAATGACAGCCTTCTTTTCTGGTCCTAGTTCTTAGTATACTTAACATTTCAAAGGTGCTTTTATATTACAATTTATTCTTCGTTGGGTGGGATTTTTATGTTGCGATCGAAAGGGTCGGCTTGGAAATGAAAAAGCATTGATGCAGATCTGTGAAAAAAAGGTTTGGGGTTTCTTAATTCTGTATTTATATTATATTGTATTCATTATATTACGTTAATAATGTTATTATATTATTATTATTATTTCAGATAGTCCCTGACTTATGACTGTAATTGAGACTGGATTTATATGTATATATCAAGTCAGTTGATAAACATTTTGTCAGCATTCCATATAGCATCCAAAATAAAATCAGAATCCAAGACAAAGTATTGCTCAATGTTCCAATTTATTAAGAGAATAATGTTGGCACATCTGTGAAAACCCGAATCTGAAAGCTTCCCAGTTTCCCCCACCCAGTTGAAAGTTCAAGATCTTGCCCCACACCTACAAGCCCATCACATGGTCCAATCTTCCACTGCCATGCTGGCAGTCCCACCCATCCAGTTCCAGTCAGGTGCAGAGGTGCAGAGACAAAGGATAACCTTGGCTTTCCAGAAGGAATTTTGTTTTGGCTACATAGCATCTAACTCTGTACAATCCCCCCTCCCCATTTTACCACAATAGAAAAGGCACAGTAGAATAATAGAAAGTATGGCAGGCCAAAGATCCAAAAAGAATATGGCTGCAGGCTTTTTTTGTAGCACTTTTTACATACTTTTTTTGCAGCAGTTGTTAAGTGAATAAGGTAGCTGTTAAGTGAACCCATTGTATCCAATTGTGACTTTTTGTTGGAAACTGGAAGTAAATATCAGCATTCTGACAAAAAAAAAAGTAAATTATGGTCACATGTGGGACCATATGTGGGATGCTACAAAATACTGCCAGCTGCCAAGTGTTCTGTGATTTGCATTTTTACATGCTTTCGAACTGCTAGGTTGGCAGAAGCTGGGACAAGTAACGGGAGCTCACTCCATTACGCAGCACTAGGGATTGGAACCACCAAACTGTCGACCTTTCTGATCGACAAGCTCAGGATCTTAGCCACTGAGCCACCACATCCCTAAGTTAATGACTACCTGTATATTATATTATAATAATCTGAGTTTCAAGGACATGTGCATGGTGAGTATTTTATTTATTTCATAAACAATGTAATCAATAATACAATAAGCCAGTGTGAAAACATTGGATGCAGTTGAGAAACTCAAAGCTCTTTAGATGAGCAACTGCAATCAAATGTTTTCTGTAATTGCTGGTGTGTCTCTCACAAGGGATAGTAGCATATGCTTATCTCAAATAATCAGCCAGGCTGATTATTTGTAATAATGAAATTGAGAAGGCATCATTAAATCAATTATGATTCTTTTGCCTCACTCCTCCCAGAATTAATTGGACCCAAAATAGTGTTTGTCATTGTGAGAACAGTTTACTTCTAAGTAAAAAAACCAAGCAATGTCTCTAAAGAATCAGAGAAAGAGCTAAAGCTAATTAACACTATTTTTTTATCATTGAAAAATATCTACCAGGTCTGCAGAAGAAAGTTTCTTCTAAACAATTGGTCCTATCTTAGTCAAAAATAGGGAATAGGTTCTGTGTGCCTAAACATGCATAGGTATTTCTCTGAAACAATACATGTACACACCAGCTGTCTTGGCATAACCTTTCTCTAAATGTATATTTTGTCTTGTGAGGCATTCTCTGTTACTACAAAAGCAATGTTTATGTAAATCAAAAGTCACCACATTGGTATCTCTCTCCTTCTCTATTTCATGGCCATGCCGTTCCTCTCCTGACAACCAAGAAGCAGAGTAGAGATGGAATACCATTGTCTACAGTTAGACGCTTTGGCATGCTTCCCATTTCATTTTCTTTTCCCCCCTTTCTTTCCCTCCTCAAAATATGGGGCAAAATGAGAAAGTTTTTAGTACTTCTGCTTTGAGGGAATTTTGTGAAAACACAAAAATGCAGGTAAGCGGCCACTTCTTTTTCTGAGACTTTGAGTTAGTATCTCTGAGATAGCTAAATTTAAAAGTGAAAATATAAATCCAGTTCTGTCATTGAATAACAGCTCACAAAATGATTTGTGCACTCACGCACAGACACACACACACACAGTTTCAAGCTCCTTGTGAAAGACCAGCTTTTTGTTGGAGAAATTTACATGAAGTAAACATTTGTGCACTATTAAATTCATTGTGCTCAAAGCCTTCTTCTAAGTGATAGATGCTAGTGCTTCACAGAAACATATTTGTCTTCTTGTTGGATGATTATGTTTACTGCCTTCTATTGACCTTTCCAAGTAGTTTGATTTTATCTTTATTTGGTTAATAAATCACAGCCTTTTTAAAAAAAATCCTGTGTCTCAAGCTACATTTTTTCTTTTCTTTTATAGACCTCTGGTGGACACTATTTTCTCTAATATGAGCACTGGCTCAAACTTGCTGTAGCTTATTAGGCATAATTTTGCAACATGGTTTTGCAGCATAGGTTCTTCGCAAGGATATTTATTCTGCATTTTAAAATCCTGGCTGCTTCTCTGCATCTAACATTCATGGTGTTCATTCACCCAGATTATATATTTGCCTACTTTTTGTAGCATGCTTTTTCCTCAGTGGCAATACAGCAGAAGTTCTGAAAGAGGGCCTGGAGATTCCTTTGCGTTGATTGCATCTTCATTTTTATGAAGGAATAGTAAAAGCAAATTGTCTTCTTTGCCCTTGTCTTTGGAGGGTGGGCCAGATGGCGTCGGCTTCAATGGGAGTGATGGGAGTATGAAAGTAACTCCACTGATGATTACAGGAATTCCCCAGGCAAAGAAATGTTTTCAAGATCCCAATAGTAGAAAACTCATTTTTACAGACAAAAGTGGAAAAGAAAATAAGGAAGAGCAGAAGGAACAGCAGGAAGGTAACTCTTTTTCCAAGCATTTAACTCGTGAACATAACTTGTGTAGACCATCATAACATTTGAGTTTCTTCTACTCACCCAACATTATTACCTCCATGCCCCATCATGTTATCCCAATTTTTAAAAAAATATTGCAGGGAACAGTCTGTCAGGGTCATCATGCCTTTGGTGAGAAAGGCTGAGTAAGCCACATATTTTGTCATAGTCAACAGGTGACTAGGACCACCAGGGATATTCATGGTACAGGCAATTTTAAAAAGTCAAGATAATGACCACTGCCATGCAATAATAATTCTTCCTCTGTTACATGCACAGAATGTACTCTAAATAATTATGAGGCTTCAGTTCTGTGATCACATCTTGAACTATTTTCCAAAGCACCAAAACACAAGACAAGAAACAATGGATGAAAACTTATCAAGGAGAGAAGCGTTCTAGAACTAAGGAGAACTTTCTTAATGGTGGGAGCAATTAACCAGTGAAATAACTTGGCTTCAGAAGTTATGGGTGCTTCATCATTGGAGGCTTTTAAAAAGAGATTGGACAATCATTTATCTGAAATGATATAGGGTCTCTTGATCAAGCAGGAGGTTGGACTAGAAGACCTCCAAGGTCCTTTCCAATTCTATTGTTATGTTATTCTATGTTTGAGCAATATCCCTAAGGACAATTCCTGTTTTAATTATTCTATTCTCCCTTGTGTTCTCTCCTCATTCTCATGTTGGCCTGTTAGGAAATTCTGAACTTGGTTACAGAACAATTTCATTTACGTTAATGATGTTGTTGAGTTACCTCTTTTAAAAGGAACACTCTTACATTTATCTTTTGTTGTGTTTTCTGGAATGACTCAGAGTCCTAATAGTCACTGGTCCAGTGTTGGAATACTGATGATGTGATAGTAACAAAATAAATTGTTAAGAGAAGAGATTTTCCTCCTTTAATGCAATCAGAGACATATCGTACTCTTGCTGATAGTTGAATATCAGTAGTTAGCAATATTATATGCTGAGTTGGCCTAATTTTGTGGCCTGATTCCTCTCACTTCTCATGAAATTACATTCTTGATTTTCCTTCCTATCTTCAAAGCATAAGCACAAAGCATACTCTTGGTCTGGAAGGCGGAGCCTGCGTGGCAACAATACTACGTTTGATCCTGTTGCTGCAAGATCATCATTGATTCTTTTGCCGCTGGATGGTCCAATTGGACCTAAACTATCCTGAAGGGACAATGATGATGAAGCTGGATCTTTGCTGACCACAGGGATATCACAATGTCCCTGTTTGGCCCAAAGGAAGGGCTTCAAATCTGTGGTAAACAGACAGCCCCCCTGCAGCTGGCAAAATTGTAGACGGCTCCATTAAGAAGGAGTGAGAAGTGAAAGTGATTCTAGCTGGAATGTCTTAAAGAGATAGTTGCAAAAGAGACAGCCCATAAAAATCTTTTAAATTTAGTTTTAGTTTTATTTGGGATTTATATCCCGCCCCATCTCCACAAGGGACTCGGGGCGGCGCACAAGAGGAGCATATACATAAAAA
>JAPKID020003145.1:0-12612 GCA_026931265.2 Tropidonophis doriae
GTTTCCAAATTTCCAGTTTGCCCATAGGGCTGGTTTTTCATGCTCCAGAGGCTTCCTGACGCCTCTGGAGGGCAAAAAATGGCCCTAAAATAAGGCTGAAGTCAGCTGGCCAGCATGCACACGTGCGCTGGCCACCTGGCAGGGCAACGCCTTGTGTGCCCTGACATATGGCTCCGGGTGCCACCTGTGGCACCTGCGCCATAGGTTCGCCATCATGGATCTAGACTATTAATTCCACTGTCTCTCCTGTAACCTGCATCTGTATAAAACAATTTTCTTTTTTTCTTTTTCTCCCTGCATGCTCATCTAAAATTAAATCTGCATCAATCCATCTAGATAATGCATCTAATGAAGTGAGCTTCAGCTTTTTTAACAATATGTAGTGTTAGCTTTCATTTGTCTGTTAAAGTTTCTTTCCTCAGATTCAGTCATATAGATCCTTCCACATAGGAATCTTTATGGAAAACTCTTTGACTGGTTGTAAGAGGAAAACATATTTACCAAAGAGCCCGCTGGAATCATGATAGAGAGATCAGTCATGGACTAATGCTTAGACTTACAACATCTAACTAAGAAATATATATTCCCACTTCTGGGGTGTGTGTGTTGTATGTGGCTTTAATTGTTTTTAAAACAATCTTCAACTTGGTCTCCAGTGAATGATTGTGGTTGAAACTGGAGAGATCTTCTGTTGATACTTATTAGGGTTTTTTAGGGCATAACATTACTTATCCAAATAAGACTTGACAGCCAAGATATTTTTCTGGCCTGGTGCCTATTTATAAGGTTGTAAAGCAAAGTTATATTCTAGTCCCCTTTTTATTTAATTTCTATATTAATGATACAGGGCACATCTCAGAAAATTAGAACATCTTCCTCCAAATCTGACTGGTAGACCTATCACACATCTCTTACAGCTGGTGCAGCCATCATTTTTATTTCACCCATTGGTTTGAGGAGAGGTCTAAAATCAATTGCATCTTACTGCATGGTCAACTATTTAATTATTAATTATGAAGAAACTGAAATTTTGGTCTCTTAAAGCTTCTATGTGCAATCATAAATGACAAATAAATGAGAATGTTGTAGAATAAGTTAAGGCCTTCAAATATATCAAAATTGTTTTTATCCCATTGGCCTAAATTCAGTTCCTAAAAAAGGTCAGAAGTGAAGTTGTTATATTGAGGTTTTGTGTGTACGTACATGTGCATGTGCATGTACGCAACAAGAGGTGATTATTTCCTGGTGTACGAGAAGTAAGATCAAAATAATATCATAGCTGTCATATGGCTTCCAAATATGTGCATGTAAGCAGCATTACAAGCTGTACAATGACGCATCTTAAGGATTCGTTGTTGTGCTCCTAACTCAACCCTTAAGCTGAAATAGTTCCAATTAAAACTTAAAACCGATATAAATAGCACTGGATTTTCAGTCCAGGTTTTTTGGCTTCTTTGACTTTTCAGGACAAATTCAGACTTCTTAGTGTACCAAAGACAAATTCCTTGTGTGTCCAAACACACTAGACCAATAAAGAATTCTAATCCATTCTATTCCATTCTATTCCATTCCATTCCATTCTATTCTATTATTTGCTACCAACTGTTTCTTTTTCCATTATCTGATAAAGTGTGCTAATTCCCACCCCCATAGATTAAGCTGAAGCATACTGACTATACTATAGTCATTCAATTACTTTCATGTCTATGTGATGATTTATACTTAAGTCACCAAAATCTTTATTGAGCTGTCATTGTACCATATCAACATATGCAGAGCTTACCCTATAGAGAAGTATTCTCTAGTAAGAATAGTATCCTATTGAAAAGTAGAATATTTTAAACAAAATAGCATTTTGAGTTCCTAATTCACAGTGTGTGCATGTCTTGTTTTGGTGACAGATTATTTGCCTGTTCCACCTGTATTACCTCCACGCAGCATGTCATTTCCAGTAAGTGAAACAAAGGAGGAGCTTTTACCCAATGATTATGTCCAGATGACAGAAGTTAGCAAACCACCTCTTTCTGAAACCTTGCTTCAGCGATTACAGCACCACGATACCAGCAAGTAAGATCTATCACCATTTCCCTTAAGAAGAATTAGAAAGTCTAGAATTTTCCACATTTCTTTTCATGGCTCTCTTGAAAAAAGGTTTCCAGACAACTGTAGGAACAGGCCAGAGCATTTCTTTGCGAAGGTGTCCAGGAAACTGTAAAAGCTAAGAAGGCTTTCCTTCAGGAAATGGAAAGCCTGTCTTAATGAGGGACGGAGGGGAGGATCTCTTGACAAAAAAGTGTATAGTGGTAATATGGAATGCCAAAAAACAGAAATAAAAAACCCAGAGGCAAACAAAAATCAAAGAGAACAATGAGAATTTCTAAAAGTTGAGTTTTTAGATGACAAAGTTGTTAAATGTTTCCTCAGAGAGGATGAGGAACTGGCAGAGAAATGGAATGAATTCTTTGCCATTTTTACTGAAGGATTATGTGCAATAAAACTTTAATAAACCTTTTCCTTAGCAGACTACAGATGCAATGGACCAAATTTCTGTGTAAATATCCTCCCCAAATAATCCATGAGCTCTTTGTTTCCACCAAAGTATCCAGACGAGGGAGTAAAATTTGCTTTTATTTTATGTCTTTCATGGTAGTTTATATCATTTCCATCATAACTTCATTACACAAATTGCATTTTTGCATAATGTGTGAGGGATATAAATTGACATAAATGATATAATTTATACTGTAATGGCCATTCAGGAGTAATAATTGATCTGCTAAAATATTGCAGTTTGATTTTCTCAGGAAGAAAGATAACATATTCTAGAAATTTGTTTTTTTAATAGAGTTCCATGAATTCAAGAACTTGAGGTTCTGCAGGACCGAGGCAGGAAAAAGATTTTTAGAGAGAGTTTTCCTTTTCGCTCCTTAGTCTCCTGCAGAGAGGTTCCCCCCCCTACCACTTAGTAGCTAAGGTACAGCAGAAATGGCAGTGTTTATCAGCTGACATTCAGAAGCCCCATTTCTCTTGAATGGGTTTTCCAGGATTTTTGTTTTTTTTAAATAGTGATGTTCCCTTGGTCTATTCTAGGACATTTTTGTACTAACTCACCCCACCAAGAGTTCTTAAAGATGTCATTGATCCTTTAAATCAAACTCAATGCAGAAGACCAGAAGATAATCTATGGAATACAAGTTTTTTAAAAAGGGAGATCTGGAAATCTGACAAATGAGTTTAACCTCTGTTCCAGACAAATTAGTACCATTAGTAATCAAAGAATGAATACTAGGCACAGAGAAGAAGAAGTCGTGTCAGAGAAATATCCAGATCTTGCTTTACTAAGTTTTTATGGCTCATCAGCATGGGAACATGTGTCTGAACTCTAAACCTATCAGTTGTGAGATAAGAGATACTATTTTTAAATGAATTGCTACCTGGTTAAAAAGCAGAAAGCAATGAAATAAGTGGACAATTTTGTTTGGAAGTGGACAATTTGTGGCAAAAGTAAGTAACTGAGTGCTTAAAATATAAGATTTAAAATTGTTCTTAAATTATCTTGACTTATAGACAAGCAGCAAATTGTGTAAATTTGCACATAATACTACGCAGAGTATAAAAGCCAAAAGCAATTGTAGGCAATTTCATAAGCATCTTTTTAAAATGCATGAAGTGGCAGATGGAAGTCAATTTATAAGTGAAAAATAACATGAGGCAAAACTTTAACTTTACATAAACATTGATGGTGTCCAAGCTGTTTGAAACTAGTCAGGATGTAGCTCAATGACGATGTCAGCTCATTCTGTGACAGCTGTGGAAAAGGCAAATGTCATGTTACAGTAATAAGGAAAGGGGTTTAAACTAAAAATGCCAACATCATAATCTCCTTAGACAAATGTATGATACATCTTCATTCAGAGTACTACGCCCAGGTCTGGTTGGGCACTTCACAAAATATAACAGATGTAATGGGGAAAAGGGAGTGCAGAACACTTTTCATATGAAAAAGGTCAGAATGCTTGTGACTCTTTAGCTAAGAAAAAAAGCACCTGAGAGGAGATGTAACTGAGGTATATAAAATCAGGCATGAGACTGGAAGAAAAAACAACAGACAAGTAAAATACTCAAAGACCAGGGCCAACAAGCAAAGTTGTTTGGAAGGAGTTTTTAGCAGGAAGGAAGGAAGCACTTCTTCACACAGCATATAGTTAATCAGTGAAAGTCACTACTATACAACACAGGGACAGCCATACAATTGAATGGTTTTAATAGAGATGATTTTAAAATTGAATAAATTCACAGAAGTCATGTCCTTATGGTAATTTAGTCTTGAGGAATGAACGTTGGGGACAATATAATTCCAGAATGCATGATGCCAGCCTTATACATATATCAAATGTATAAACAGGCAGTGTGGGCCTAAAGCTACTTTTATTAGAACAGCTATAGTAACACAGAACCAGGCAAGTCTGACTGTTGGGCTTCTTCAGCCTCTTTTATTTTCATGTGAATAGGGGAGAGGGGTATCTTCTCTGGGTATCTCTTGCTCTGGGCTCAACTCATGTTTATCTGGTTGTTGTCTTGGTAACAGATCTTCCTTCTGTCCATCAACGCTGTACTCTCTATACAGGGAAATAACAGCTTAGGAAGAATTTGTCTCCACATCTTGCTTAGAAGCACCCCAGAGCATTTGATTGTGCATTGTGAGAATCAAAAATGAGTCTTGGCAGATACAACCAGACTGTTCTTATGCTTTTCTGTTACTAAGTGGTATTTTATAAAAATAGAAGACCAATTTTTATTAGGTAAACATTTCTGCTTGTACTTCTGCAGTGATAGCAGAAATGAAAACTTGAAATGATCCATTTTCTGTTCATTTCTAAAATGATTAGAAATCCAGCAATTTTAGTGACCATATTAGAAGCAAATAATGCAAAAGGGTGGTCCCATTTGATAGGAGGGTGGGGTGCAAAATTATCTTATAGATAGCAACAAATTTGCTGGCTGGATGTTCTCTCAGGAAAAGGTTAGGAGGTTTGGTTTTGTGTAGGCGTTAGACAGGAAGAAAGCCTTCCTCCTTTGGTAAAACAAGCTTTTCTTGCACGATATATCAGCAAACAAAAAACTGATGAAAGAAAATGTATGCCTTTGGCTGCAATCTTATATGCACTTCCTTGGGAGAAAGCTTAGATGATTCTATCCCTCCTCCATCCCACCCTTTTACTTCCAAAATTATTCAGAATAACACTCTCAAATGATACACACTAGTTCAAATCAGGGAGTTCTTTAATTGGTGTTCTGTAAGGCTTAGGCAAGCTCCTCTTAAACCATCTTCAGCAATGGAATAATTGTATTAATATTCTTTATTAGTATTACTGAAGCACTTTGAAAGCAAAAGATAGATGCTGCTCTACAATTGTTTAAATGTACATTATATAGTTAGCTTGTGTTTTGCCCTGAGCATATCAGTCTTTTGAAAATTAAATTTTAAATCATTAGTAGACAGCATCTGATCCAGCTGTTCTAGAAGTTATGGGACTAAATGTCCCGTCATCCTATATTATTGACAAAGTAGCAATTGGCAATGTACAACATCTAGAAAGCCACATTTTGCCCCTCCTTGTCAGCAGGGCTCCTTTCTGACACAATTCTTGCCATTTGTCTCTCTCCTACCTTTATTCCTTACTAGTAAAAAATGGAAATAAGAGCTATACAAAACTGTTGTAATTCCCTCTCACCAAGGACTTTTTCTCCCATTTGCCCAAAGTTAGATACATAAACCTAATGCTTGATTTGGTTTTCTAGCTGTTTCTTTCTTCCACAGTGTTCCAGAAGAGCACCTGAAACTTATCCAGGATTATTTGAGAGTTCATATAACTAATGATATTGAAAATGTACAACTGGGCTCGTGGAATCTCCCTCAGCTGAAGAAACTACTTACAGGACTCTGCAAAGGACTCTTCAAGTAATCACAAGTTCATTTGTAGGCATATTTCAATATCAACAGTTTGGGAATTCTGTTTATAAATATATAAATTCTTGACTAATTAGTTAGAAGTCATTGCTCCTTTGGCTTGAGCTATTACCATGGGGATTCAAAATCATTAGACCAGCATTACATGTGCTAAAGCTTAAGAACTAAGAGTAAGGCTGAGGGAGGAATTTTGTCCAATGGGGAAGTAAAGGCCATAGGGCGTACAACCAAGCTAAATCTCCACTTAACTAAGCTTACTTTCAACCAAATTGCAGCTGAACCAAAAAGAAATGCAGAACATGTTGTTAGATTATAGAAGTCTGAAGCTATTTGAAAACTAGTAAAGATCTTATACTCTTTCATAGCCATTTGCTGGTTGACTGGACAATTTTGGAACCTGTCATCCTAATGAATTTAGAGAAGACAATATTGTAGAAGGCTAATGTATTACTGCATAACCAAGTTGTTATAAAAATGAAGTCTTTATATACATGGCTTTTGCATTTCAGTGAGTTGTCTCGGACATTACCTTCTCTGGAATCTATACAGATGGTGTTTGATCAACTTTCCCCGGGTACCCATCGACATTCTCAGGTATGATTTCATGGAATTGGCAATATATGTCTCAGAACCCATATGAACTTAAAAGAGGGAGGGTTGCATAACATATGGCAATAGTTAGCAAAGCATTCTTCTTAGTTGTTGTTTTTCCAATTTGTTTCTTAATTGTATTATGTTTAATATGGGCTACCTACCAGTAATCTAGAAATAGGTAGGAGCTGCATTCATTCTTCAGGAGCAGAGAGATCATGGTCTTGAAAAGCATGCAATGATTTTAATGTCATTAGCCTCTTTTCTATATTTGATTGCAATGTCAGCTAGAATGCTTCATGGATATGAATAACCTAATTACAAGGTGTCATGGATTGATAACTTCATATCTTCATTATCATATGTTGATAATGATGGATAGAGTGAGATGTGTACCTAGCCATTGTCCTCTAACACTAATATTGAAAGACCTGGATTAGGTTGCAGTTTTCTACTCAGCCAATTTTAAAATGTTAATGTTAAAGTATGGAACTCTAGACACCTATTCCCACATTTACACTGTCTGGAAATGCTTAGCATGATGGAAGAATTTAACTGTTTTAAACTTAGAGGTGAATGATGTATACTACTACTACTATTTTCTCTCAACTTAATAAATTTTTGGTCACTGACCCAGCAGCAAGTTGGTTATTCCATCTCTGAATGGTATATTTTTCATTGTTGCTGAAGATGATGGCCTGTAGTTTAGTGGTAGCTAGCTATTCTGGGAGTTACAGTGTGATTTGCTTTGAAGAAAGCTGATACAGACAGTTCTGGAATGGTCCACAACTATCTGCCCAAATAGTCTGTCTTGGTATATATACAATAGCTTCACCCTTTCATATGCTCACCTCTTCATGTGTTCTGCTGGAAATACTTTCTTTCCGCCCACCGTGATAAATGAAGCATCTAAAGTTCTTTTGTGTCTGAAGCCCTGGAAAATCTTACTTGCAACCATATAATGTTACTATTTTGTCTGCACGGCTTAGCTCTAGACCCACAATTACAAGATCACTTTCCATCATTTGCAACTTCTTCTCGTTAAAGCACTCGATTTGAAATGGTTCTTTTGCGCTTAACCTTTCAGTAAAGCAAATTCAGTTCCATTCTAGTTTGATATTCAAACTACTGACATCTCAGTGGGATAATATACGTTTGCAATGTTTTCTGAAACATATACACAGATAATAAAATGCCAGACTTTTTGGGAAAATGGCATTTCTTTAGTTCTTATACTTTTCTTTTTCTATGACACTCTTACCAGCCATCCTTTGATGTCAATCGTGCAAAATTGGTTCAGTTGACAAGTTTGCTTTCTTCCTTAGAAGATAAGGTACAGTGAATTCTAGATATCTCTCTGGCTGCCAATTAATCTTTAGATGTACTATATCTTCTTATTTAAATACTTTTGATTGTTTTTGTTTTTTAAAATGTCCCATTGTTTCTTATACTACATAAGAACTGAGATCTGTAATCTTCCTATCAATTTATGTGCCAAATTACCAAATATGCATTTTGAAAACCAGTTATTTATTTAGAAGTTTTTTTCTGTTGTGTGAACTGAAAATTAACTCAGAAAATAACTTGGTCATGAGTTATATGCATTTAAGGTTCTTAGAGATGCTGAAGACTAGAAATTGTAGATAAGCATTCATTACTTTATTATAGAATTGAACTTCATACAATTACAGTCTGGAGCTCAAAAGAAGTTAGATTTTTTTTTTCATTTTGTTGACCATTGTCATGGCTAAATCGGTCATCTTATTTATAATAAGTGTAATCTATTGTACAGTTTACAATAAAGTGTTCCTAAATCTCCTAAAGTCTCCTTCTGTTGAAGTTTGGTATTGTCAGGTAGAACTATTTATTCTTATATTTTTACAGGTGAAAAGAGTATTGATTGAGGGGCCTGATCCAACACATCGACGTTCACTTATCCCTCCTGTTACCTTTGAGGTAAATTTTAAGTATTATCTAGTCACATAGACAATTATTTATAATACTTGCTACAATGCTCTCACTTATTAAATAAAATAAACCTTGTTCATACTGAAAGTGATATTGTGCCAAGGCAACACGTAGTCTCTGAAGAAATGCTTAACATAATATTAATAAAATCACTTTACAATTAATATAATGATAATATTAGAGGGATGGCATCAAGATCACTTGAGGTTCCAGTACCACTTTACAAAGCCTTAGTAAGACCACCCTTGGAATACCAGATCCAGTTCTGGCCAATATAAAAAACAAAATACAATATATTTAAAAAGAACTTTGAGACTCAGCAAAGAGTACAGAGAAGAGCAACAAGAACAATCGGGGGCTGGAGGCTAAAAGATATGAAGAACGGTTACAGGAATTGGTTATGTCTAATGAAAAGAAGAAGTAAGGGAGACATCACAGCAGTGTTACAATATTTGAGGGGCTCCCACAAAGATGAGGGGAATCAAACTCATTTTCAAAGCACGAAAAGGCAAGAAGAGAGATGATGGAAACTAACCAAGGAGAAAAGCAACCTAGAACTAAGAAGAAATTTCCTAACGGTCAGAGCAATCAATTAGTGGAATAGTTTGCTTTTAGAAGTTGTGTGTCCTCCATCACTAGAGGCTTTCAAAAAGCGATTGGACAACCATTTAACTGAAATGGTATAGGGTCTCCTGCTTGAACAGGGGTTGGACTAGAAGCCTCCAAGGTCCCTTCCAACTGTATTATTCTGTGCTCTATGTTCTAAACTTCTATGTTATGTCTCTGCAAGTTAGCCATATAATATAGACAGTATGTATAAATAACATTTCTTCTGTTCTCATAGGTAAAAGCAGATTGCCTTGGGATTTCTCCCAAGATTCATCTTAAAGTTGATGTTGAGATGGGAAAACTTATTATTAAGAAAGCTAAAGATGGTCCTGAAGATAAATTCTACACCCACAAAAAAAGTAAGTGGGTAGATCACTTGTCCCATTTGCATTCACTCAGCACTTTTGCTCACCTGGGAACAAGAGTATATGGAATTACATTTTTTTTCCAGGTTTACTTCAGACATAAATTTTGAATATGCAAATATATGACTGCAGAGGTTACATTGTAGCTTTCTAATACTTGTATAGCAAACATATTCAGATAGTGTTTTGATTGAGCAACAGACACAGGCATACAAACTTGAAAGTGAAAGTTTATACGTGAAATGCCTTAGCAGTTCAGAAGGAAATCTGCTTTCATTATAAATAGTTGTTATATTTTGTGCCTTCAAAGAAAGATGATTGATGATTTTGATTAGGAGTGATGATAATTTTCTTTAGGTAATCAGACTAAAACTGCAGGTGATAAAGAAATAAACTTACTGTGGCATTATTTAAGAGCTAGCTTTAAAGAGAAACTGTAGAGTACTTCCTACTTCTGATTGCTGTTTCATCATCGAAGCATAGGAAGGAGATTGAATGTATTTTAAACCTTCATGAAAAGAAATAATATGGTACAACAGGGAGGCTAAAGTTAGTTCCTAGTTCCTACTTCTCTATTTTATTTAAAGGTTCAAATGAAACATGAGAATAATATGGATTCTCTAAACAAGTGAATTGTGAACTATAAAGAGTTTTGTTCTAGAAACAACGTTAGAGAAACTGATCTGGAGCAATCAGTTTGTGACATGAACATATAATTTAGAGTGTTATAACAACCAAAGCAGTATCTAAATTCTTATTTTATGTTCAGCTGTTGTTTTATTGTTGGTTTGACAGACATATATGTTTGTATTATGGAGTTTTTTTAAATTTGCCTAGCAGGTGTTGGAGAGCACCCATCTCAGTCAAGAGAAGGGAACAAATGAGGAATTATGGATTCATAAATGCAAGGAGGCAAGGTCTTTGAACACTATCTAGCCTTTCCCAGGTATATCTGTTAGTCTGGGAAGATTCCTGTGAAAATGGCATAGAACAATGAAGCAGCTGGGTTAAACTCTATGTATTACTCTGGTGTTTGTGCCTAACAATAGATCTTTTTAGGGCTGATATACCTTTCTTGTTTGCCCTAATGTAAGAATAGCCTACTTTTCATTTTAAAAGAGTAGGATTATCAGCCCAGCCTACAGTTGCTTTGAAGATGGTCAGACAGTATTTTGTTCCTCTGTGCCAATTGTAGATTTCCCCTCTTTGCTGGTGCTAGCAAGCAAAGAGTTTGCTGTACATTGTAGGCAAATGCCTCGATTGCAAATGGTGGTGTGCATTCTGGCAGGAACGCCTTCCCTATTTTCCTTGGCCATTTTCTACTGATGTAGTGAGCTGCCTGCTGAGAGACAACCTTATATCCTCCTCCCATCAGTACAAACAGGAAATAATGAAAAGCCGTTTCTTTGCTTGTTTAGCAGGTTTAGCAGAGAGAGGCCATTTCATTATTGCCACCACAAAAGTTATGCCCAGAGAAGGGAGAAATGGTGGTATGTGCTTTCCTGGCTTGGCTAGAATGGGAAAAAAGGGAAAAGGGAAAAAAGGATGGAAGATCTACCAAACAGGGACTGGGTTACTGCAGTTCATAACTGCATCGTTATGGCCAAAGTTGGGATGTATATTTTTAATCATAGTTAAATTTTATTCTATAGTTGAGATTATTAAGCAAACGATTTTTGAAATAAACAAGGGTTAGGTTTACAGTGATGAGAACAGCCTACTATAGCCTGGTGTTTGGCACTTATAGATCCTCTTCAGTCTGGTTTTAGACTTGGCTTTGGGACAGAAAGTGCTTTGATTTTCCTATGGAATGGCCTTTGATCAGAAAACATATATGCCTATAGGTTCTTTGAGATCTTTGAGCATGGTACTATCAATCATGGTTTCATTTAATTTATTTGACCGTTTAAAAAGAACAGAAACAAATGAAAAAAACAAAAAAAGGCCAAATAATAAAAATAAAATTGAAAGGAGATTGGTAACATAAGAGTAAATAAAAATTTCTAGTGTTGCTTAACTCTATCATGCTGGACTGAGTAAGGTTATGTAAAAGCTGAATCATTCTGCTCTCCTCAGTGATTTTCTGCAGCAGGTAATACAGCATCAGAGTAATTGACACAGAGTGGAAAAAAGGTGTTTCTAGAAGGTAATAGTGGCAGATTATAGTTCTGCTTAGTGGTATTTGCTTGGAACTCAATTTTAGTCTCAGTATTATTTTTTATCTTACGTAGAACCTCTTGGGGTAATGATCCAGGATTATATTGCCATTAATAAGCTAAGGACTTATTTTAGATCAATTTTTATTTTCCAGTTTTGTTTGCATTTTATGCTCTTATTGTGATGGATTTTCCCCCCTGAAGTATTAGATTTATTTTAGTAACTGTCTAATCCTTCAAAAACGTTGGTTATTGCACAAATTAGAAATGGCAAAACTACTGGAAGTCTCAGTTACAAAACCAATAGCTAAGAACTTGTTAGTATTCAATATACTAACTCCACAAGACTGGAGAAGACTTAAATAAATAGAACATTTGGAGTGGTCCAAAGCCTACTGAGAGAGCATGTGGACTTTTAAAATAAAATAAGAAATTGGAAAGTTGAAATAAGTAACTGAGAATCATTCTTCATTTTAATTGAAAAAAGATCATGTACCAAGATTGTTTAAACAAAACACTGAATTGTTCTGGAGAAAAAAGCACAACATAAAAGTGTGTAAGGATACTTAAGGTATTTTTTAAGGGAGACAAACCTGCAGTTTTGAGATATTTCATTGATATATTGATTCCAATTTTTTTACCATTAGTTCAAACTATGTTTTGCCAGCAGAAAAATAAAATCAAGAATATATACAGTTTCGACTTCCGGAAGCATCGCATTCGCCACTGGCAGCTCCGTTGGGAGCTCGCCAGCCCAGTCGTCCGTTAGAGGCTTTTTTTTCCATCTAAAAGCCTCGGAAAACTCAGAAACCTGTTGGGGTTTCTGAGTGAGTGGGCAGCTTTTGGGTAGAGCCCCCTCCGAAGCTCCAGAAGGCTTTTTTTGCCTCTGGGGTCAGGAAGGGAGGGTTCCCCTTACAAGCTGCTGAAGACTCCGTTCGACTGGGAACCGCCG
>JAPKID020003146.1:0-12611 GCA_026931265.2 Tropidonophis doriae
TAATCCTGTGCACCGCCCCGAGTCCCCTCTGGGGGAGAGGGCGCGGTTTATAAATTTAAATAAATAAATAAATAAAAATAAATTTGGAAATGGCAGAAGAGAAAGAACTGGAGAAAATCACAAAATACTATATAGACCTGGGAATAGAAGTAGAACAATTATGGCAAATGAAAGCAAAGATAATGCCAATAGTAAGAGGTGCTTTGGGTGCAATCTCAAAACCTGGAGCACCACTTGAACACCATTGACATTGATAAAATCTCCATCAATTGATTGCAAAAGGCAGTTTTATTTGGAACCCCCTCTATCAGGGGTGTCAAACTCTTATTGTCACGTGACGTATCACATTTTTTTCTCCTTCGCTAAACTGGTTGTGGGCATGGCCAGCGCATGACGCATCCAGCCTGTGGGCTGCAAGTTTGAAAGCCCTGCCCTATATCCTATGATGATTCCTTTAACACCCTCAAACAAGAACATCTACCTTATCTCAAATCCTTAGGAAACGCTTGATAGGCAGATATAAATGCCAAGTCCAGTCTAAACATCTGGCTGACTGTGTAACAAACCAAAATAATCACCTTTCTTACTAACCTGTAGGTCTCTAATGCTTTCTAGAGAAGACCCATAGCTAAGAATAGGAGACCAAGTGGTGCTCATAAGACATTATGAAATGAATTCCACAGTTGTTAAATAAATCCATTGTTTGTTATGGTGTGGTTTTGCTGAAAACCAAAAATAGCTACCTGTTTTCAGCAAAACTGCCATAAAATGCAGTCACAGTGACTGTGGGATGCTGTAAATGGCCATAAATGCAGCCATATTGTTGAACATTTAAAGTCATCATGTAACCAGATGGGAGGGGTGACCCATCAGAACATCGGAACTGGGTGATAACTCCTTTTTTCCCCAGGCTTCAAACAACTGCTAAGCAACCAGTCGTAAATTGAGGACTACCTATAACCGAAACCTTAGAACAGGAGATTTTTACCGTCTTGTAAACGATAATGTATGCTTAAATGAAACGATCTTCTCCCCAGTGTTTCGTAAAAGTTATAAAATATCCAGAGGATGAGATAAAAATAGATGAACCTCTTTTGCAGGATTAGAACATTTCTGAGAAAATGTGAGAGAATATGAGGCATTATTCTAAAAACTCAATTCTTGAGGCAACATTATTAAATAGCCAGCCGTCCTAAAAATGAACAGATCAGGTCTTTCTGAATTTATTACACATCAGGAAATCCCTGTTCCATTTTCTTTGTAGAAGGCATCCTTAGAGATCTAATTTACTGATGTCATAGTTCCTCCAGGAAAAGTAACCAGCAGCAGACCTTCCACCCTGCTCTGATTAACTTCCAGTTAATTGAAAAGTGTTATGTCATTGCTGTTTGAGAGAAGCGGTTTACTACTTGTTGAGAACTGAGACTAGGGAAGGGCTCTATAGGATGACTTGAACATCTAGAAAGCAAAGATGTAGGGCAGAGGTCCCCAAACTTGGCAACTTTAAGTCTTGTGGACTTCAACTCCCAGAATTCTCCAGCCAGCATAGCTAGCTTTCTGGTAGTAAGCATTGCTGGCTGAAGAATTCTGGGTGTTGAAGTCCACAATTCTTAAAAGTTGCCAAATTTGGGAAGCCCTGGTGTAGGGTCACTTCTGAATTAAATTTTTACCAATCCCTAATCCAGAAGGGCTTTGAAGCATGAGCCAAAATTGCTTAATGAATGCCTGGACATTTTCCACGAGGCTTATCCATTGCAGGTTTAACTTTCATTGAAGCCCAACCAAACTGGAGTTAAGGAAGAATTCGTGTGAAGCCTATGGCAAGGAATATGAGCAATGCAAAACACATATGCTGCATAACTTAATTTAAACATCTCTTAAAGATTGATTTGAAAATTAGAACCAAGTAATGAATGAGGAGAGGAAGAGAGAGCCAGGAGATGGGAGGGGGCATATCCTGTTGCTTGTGGCATGGGGGATGGAAACATTCCCTCCCTCAGCCCTAAATGAAATCATTCGAGAAAGAAAAAAGGGAGATTTAAAATGAAGCAGACGTACTGTACAAAACAATGCCTTTGCAAATAGGACTTTAATGAATGCCGCCGGTGGAGGGACAGCCATAATGACACAGCTGCAGGGAAGTCATGTAGTTAGAGGGAGCCCTTCTAAATAGACTCTCTCCAGCAATTTTTATGCTTTCTCTCATCTAATCTCCCATCACCAACATCAGGTCTGACATATTGATTTCTTGCAGGGAGGGGAAGAAAGAAGAGGGAGGAAATGGTAAGGTGTCCTGCCTTTGTCAAGCCAGGCCCCAGTTGCCAGGCAACATATGACCTGGCTCACAGGAGATCGGTTTAGTGGCCCGACTCAGTGCCCCGATAGCCACCTGAGAATTTTTAAAGAAAACCATGGGCAGTGTTGAATTATTAATGCAATAAAGCAAGTGTTGTGCCTCCTGTTTGCTACTGACAAGAGGACAGTGTTGGAACGGATTGATGGTTTCAAGGAAATGATGAGGCCGGGATCTTCATGCCAATTAAAAAATAGCCCAGTGGTCCCAATGATGGACAGACTGCACTGCCTTCTTAATGAAATTGCTTGCAATGGATGCGGTATCTGCTGGCTGTTGCTGCTGCCGCCGCCGATTAAATATATTCTTCTGCAATGTGTGATTGACCTCCCAGACAGCTGCAGGATCAGTCGGTAAAGCTGACACAAGGCTACCTTGGAGAAGGGAAAGGCACTCTAGTCAGGTATTTATTATCTCTATGTGTGAGTGTGCAGCACACATACTGTATGTATCTACGGCCCTTTCGGTCTCTCTTTCTTAATAAAATATCAAGACTCCTTAATACTTTTGTTTTTTATCCCTAGAAGACTGAAAAGATTAATTAAGAAGACCGCATTATAACTGATTTATTAACCATTTATTAGAAATGCGATGGACTGAGGGGGACAGAATAATAATAATAATAATAAATTTATTTTGTATCCCGCCTTTCTCCTTGGAGAAGGACCCAAGGCGGCGCACAGGTCAAATTAAAAAACAATACATATTGTTGTCCTCATCTTTTTGGGGAGGTATGAAGTATTCAAAGGAACATTTTGTATGAGTAAAACATTCAGAGGGATTATCTAAATTACGTGACCAGCCATGCTTTGCCCACTCATCGTTGGTCTTAGCTCGCTGCATCTGTTTTTGTAGCAATAAAGAGGGGGAGAAATAGTCTCTGTGTGGGGGGGGGGGGGCAGTAGAGACACCTTATGTCTTATGGAAATGGCAGCAAGCAAATTGCTGTGGTGACTCACAAAGAGAAATGTGAGAAGTGGGAGGCAGGAACAGGGAAAAAAGCATTCCCAGCAATGGGAAACCTTCCTTCCACCAACTCTCAAGGAAATGCTGCTGTCTTTATTGAGTGGCAGCTGCAGAAGTCATCCCAAACATCATGTCATTGTGGGAACCTAGCAGCCCCCTCCTCAGTATGTGAATGAGGCCATGGATTTGCTTAGGCCCAGTAATTCTCCCTTCTTTGCTCTCTCTCTCTCCCACCCCCCTCACCCCTTTCTCTCTATCTCAGATATCATCTGACAAGCCAAGGAACCTATCCATGTTTATATCTGGCAATCCTTCAATCTCTAAGAATAAGAGAAAGTCACGTTCTGTGTCTAATAAAGTTGTTTTATTTGCCTTAATGCAAGTAAGAGCTCATATTGTGCCCAGATCAGTTCTGAGAAAAGGATAAATTGCTGAGCTACTGGAAAAATCAGTACTTAATTATGTGGAAATCATACTTGGGTGCAAGATGCTTCCTGCTGTGATTGTTTACCATCATCCGATGAGAATCCAGAGCAGCGGTACACAGGATATGACAATATGAACTCAGAATCCAACTATATTCAGAGTGAGTGTTTTGAATGAAGCAGCTTTGTCAGTACACCCTCTGTCAAGCATATATTTGAATTTGCTTTTAAGGGATCCTAATATCTTTATGCAGCCTTAAAAAGATGAACGAAACAGTGAGAAGCATAACACATGTGAAGACAACCGCTAGTTCAGCACGAAATTGGCAAAGGAAGCCTGATGGCTGCTTAATGCGTGCCTGACTGCATTTTGAATGTGATGGTTGTTTAGTATGCGAAATATGCTGACTTGAAAGATGCTTGTTTATGCTGATATCTCCTTGTAGCAGATTCTGTGCTGAAGTGACCAGATAAATGCTGCTTCCCGCATCTTTTTTTTTACAAATAAATATTGCTTTTCCCATAAAATGGGTTATTTTGAAAACCTAACCAATAGTTAACTTATAGAACTCTGAACAGGACTGACTGTATTTGCATTTTCAAAATTCCCATATTGATGTTTGTATATGGCAGAAATGAACTTAATTATATCCACAACATTATGATGGCATTGTTAATGAGAGAGTGACAGCTAGTAAAACATTTGTCTAGTAGTAAAATAATTTCAAATTATTCCATTTGAAATGGAAGTAAGATAGATATTAGATGTAATATATCTTATGTGTGACTGACCTTCTGACCTTGATTTTAAAGTTTAAAAGCTGGTGGGGTCTGCACTGGTATGACTTCTGTTGAGGCCATGGGATGGTTGCAGGTTTTAACTTACAGTATATCATTAGCGCTCAGTTTTCCCAATGCGCTATTAGTTCTAATTATAGATAGGGGCAAGAGACCTATTAACTCTGCTTTTCTTCCATGCACATGATTTTTTTCCTTTTTTTTTCTTTTTCTTTTTTTTTCTTGGTGCCTTTGGGTCAGCACTGACTCCTGGAGATTGTCTAGACTAATCTCTGCAGTTTTTCTCATCTCCCTGCCCCACTCCATGTTTGCAAATCTGTTGCACAGAATCCTTAAAACTTTCAGAGCCAGCCTGGGGGATATGCAAGAGCAACACAGGAGAATGTGAGCTATATTCCATTGCCAGATGATGTTTCTTACATTAAAACCCTTACATTCGATAGCTAGAATGGCTTTTTAAAAAGGCATTTGGCGAGCTGATTACAGATCTCATACATCTTTTCTAGTTGGTATTTCTGAATTAAATTTTAGTTTATCCCATAAGCTACATTTTTAAAAAAATGTCTATGATGCAGAAAGAATATGAGGAAGTATGACGCAATGGTATCCTATTGCACTGACTGGAGGGGTTAGGAGTGGGAGGCACCGTGTTGCGGTGGTTCTCCTCCTTCCTCTCCAGTCGGTCACAATTTGTGTTGGCAGGAGGGCAGAGGTCGGCATCGAGGCCCCTCACGTGTGGGGTGCCTCAGGGATCCGTCCTCTCGCCCCTCCCGTTCAACACTTATATGAAGCCGCTGGGTGAGATCATCCGCGGTTGTGGGGTTGAGTACCATCTGTAGGCTGATGATACTCAGCTATACATATCCACCCCCAACCACCCCAGCGATGCCGTTGAAGTGATGACCTGGTGTCTGGAGGCCGTGCGGGTCTGGATGGGGAGTAACAAACTTCAACTCAACCCGTCCAAGACCGAGTGGCTGTGGTTTCCAGCGTCCCGGTACAGCCAGCTGACTCCAACGCTGGCCATCGGGGGCGAGTAACTAGCCCCCATGGAAAGGGCCCACAACTTAGGTGTCTTCCTGGACTCACGGCTATCCTTGGATGACCATGTGATGGCCGTGACCAGGGGGGCCTTTTACCAGGTTCGCCTGGTACACCAGTTGTGCCCCTTCCTTGACCGGGACGCCCTTCACACAGTCACTCAAGTGTTCATTACGTCCCGCCTACACTATTGTAATGCTCTCTACAAGGGGCTCCCTATGAGGTGCACCCAGAGGCTCCAGTTAGTGCAGAATGCGGCCGCGCAGGGGATTTTGGGAGCCTCACGGCGCCCCCATGTAACACCTCTCCTGCACGAGCTGCACTGGTTGCCGGTGGCCTTCCGGGTACGCTTCAAGGTGTTGGTGACCATCTTTAAATCGCTCCCTGGCACAGAGCCTAGCTATTTGCGGGACCGTCTCCTACCACACACCTCCCTTCGACCGATCCACTCCCACAGAGAGGGCCTCCTCAGGGTGCGGTCTGCCGGTCAATGCTGGCTGGCGGCGCCCAGGGGAAGGGCCTTCTCTATGGCAGGTCCAGCCCTCTGGAACGGCCTACCCCCCGAACTTCGTACCATCACAGACCTTCACCTCTTTCGCCGATCACTTAAAATGCATTTCTTTCACCTAGGCCGCCTAACTTAGACTTTAGATTAGACATAATTTTAATTGATAAGCTAGTGGATTCGAATATTTTTAGCACAGGTTACTTAATTTAATTGTATTTTAACGCTGCAACTGTATTTATTGTTGTTTGTATGTCATTTTTAATTTCCTGTGCACCGCCCTGAGTCCGCTGGGGAGATAGGAACGGTGTAGAAATTGAATAAAACTAAACTAAAGCTAAAACTAAACCTTGTATGTATTGTCCGTCCATCTATCCATCCATCCATCCATCCATCCATCCATCCATCCATCCATCCATCCATCTAGTTTTCATGCCTCCCATCTACTCTGCAAGGTGACTCTGAGTGGTTCACAAATTATAAAATCAGTAAAAATATTAAAATGTTAGAAAAAATAAAACAACACAGATTAACATTATTAAGAACTAAACTAAAAACCACAACTAAGAGAGCTAAGAGACAGATGGGACAGGATCTATATAACTGGAAAAAGTTATAGATTGCATTTGAAATGCAAATAGTCACAAATCAATTGAGTGTATATAAGCTTTTGGAGTACAGCAAGAAGAGACACCTTACTGGTCCAACAAACTAGATCTTACCATCTGGACTCCCTAATTGGTTCACAGGAAGCTGCCTCCCTCCACAAAGCCATACCTGCATAGCAGATAGAAAGCCAGGCTCTTCCTTTTCTTGTTATCCATCTTTCTGTCTCACCCCAAAAATTAATGCCCAGAAAATGAGCACAATGACAAGAGGCATGTTGGTGGCCTTGGAGAGCCAGAACACACTGACAAGGATGAGAAGATTCTTCTGACATTCATACAAACTGTTGCAGTTTGGTCAGTACTAAACAGAACTATCTTTGTACATAAAAGGGAGCAGCTGAATAGAGAATAGCTGAATAAGTGCAGAATCCTTTCTCTTTCATAAGTGCCAGAGCGAGGGTTTTGTTCCCCATTAATATTCAACAGGGAGTTCTCAAATTCCGATACTAACAGGTTTTGTTAACTAGGCTGGGTCAAACAAATCAAACTATATTAGTTACTGTAGATGTAGTTGATATTACCTACTAGACATAAACCAGGAAAACTAACTTTTAGTCTTTCCTTAGGCATCCCTAGCACCATATAACAGAGTGAGCTCCAGTTACTTGTCCCAGCTTCTGCCAACCTAGCAATTTGAAAGCATGTAAAAATGCAAGTAGAAAAATAGGAACCACCTTTGGTGGGAAGGTAACAATGTTCCATGTGCCTTCAGCATTTAGTCATGCCAACCACAGGACCATGAAGACATCTTTGGACAATGCTGGCTCTTCAGATTTGAAATGGAGATGAGCATCATCCCCTAGAGGTGGGAACGACTAGCACATATGTGCGAGAGGTACCATTACCTTTATATATGTTTATTCTAACTGTTGAATTTTTTTTTCCCCAGTCGTGCTTTTCATCTATTGTTTCCTTTTTTCCCCCTGTTGGCCACAAGATATTTGAATTTGCCTCTCATGTAAGCTTTGCAGTTGCCTCTGGCTTCCTAGTATTCTCTTTAAAATTAATTTCTCTATGCATTGTTTAACCAGTTCTCAGATATGAACCCACATGATCAGACCAAAAATGAAATCAATTAAGGGCATATCATCTCCTGCTATAAATTCCATGTTCCCCAAATAGCATGGCCATCAATCATGGGAACTGTAGTTTCAACATATCTGAAAGATCCCTATATATTCATATTCCATATTATGGAATGACTAAGCATGCCATGTCAAGTCATTTGTTACTTTACTTTTTGAAGAGTGTTTTTTTCTCCCTCCCAAGAGCAGTTCAGTTATGATAAGTACTTGATGTGTGAAGTTCTGTAGCTATGTTGTTTCCATACAAAGGGCATGATTGACAAAGGCTATCATAGGACTTAAAAGAAGAAGTACTGATACCAGAGTGGGATCCATTATAGGCAAACTCATCATTAAGACTCTTGAGTTGTTTCGGTGGTGGGTTGCCAATTTTTTTACTACCAGTTCGGGTGAACTCCTGTGCATGCTCATGAGTGAGTGTGACACACATGCATGCGCAGAAGCGTCCACGTGAGTGGGTGGAGCCTCCTGCCAGTGCTACTACCAGTTTGCCCGATCCAGGCCGAACTGGGAGCAACCCACCTCTGGTTAGTTTCCTAAAATAGAGTTCACATACTTTTTTTAAGTTCTTACTCCCAGGCTCCTAAGAGGCCTCAAAGAAAAAAAGAAAAAGAAGAAGAAAAAAATTAGACATCTTTCTCCAACACATTACATATTTCTAACTTTGCAAAAGAGTCTAAAGTTCACCCAGCCTTATTCAGCCAAGACTGATAAGAATGGCACTGAGTTTTATGATTATGAATCATACATTGACTTCAAAGTGCCTGTCCTACCTCTCCAGAAACGAACGGCAAGCCACCTTAAATACATCTCCTCTTCTTAATGTAATACTCTCAAAAGGGCATAATGAGGCCAGAGGGAATTTCTTCTCAAATTGTGAATTTCCTCAGTAACACCTAAGGATGAAGGCAAGCTAATACAATGAGGGAATATGGGATTAATTTTGAGATAGTCTGATTAATGGATTGCTGCCCATCAATAATTGACTTAGGTTTTCCCCATGGTGCCATCTTTATTGGAATCTGGCAAGTGCATCTGCCTACAGAGTCTCAATCAGTCCCTTGCAGGGAGGATCTTTGGAGAAGTCACAATTGTGAAGCTCATGGGGGGGGGGGAATACTAACACAAAGCAATATAGAGTCAGGCATATACACTGGAACCACCCATTGACAGCATTTCCGTTGCTCCCTGAGCAATGCTCTGCATGGAAGTGTTAGTGAAATTCCAATTTGCAACGATTTTTCCTTATATAAATTGATGTCAGAAAAAATTATTTAAGGGCATCTGGTTAAATTGCACCAATGCCATATACAGAATTCTTGGCATTCTGCTTCTCCCATAGGAAGAAACTTTATTCCCATGGTGTTAATTTTTTTTTTAAGTGTGCAACAGATAAACCTTGCAACTAGCCATGAAACCAATCAGAGTATAAAAGAAAAATGAAACAGTAACCAAAATAATTAATGAACATCTTTGCTTAAGCAATAATTGGAACCTTGGAAAACCTAGGGAGTTAACAAATTCTTTTCTAAAGTTTTGTGGCCTTAGATAGAGATTTAGGCTCCAATTCACTGCCTTCCTGCCCCAACTGAAAAAAAAATCCACTGAACTCTTTTGGGCATCTTGGATTGATTTCCTTTGCAGCCCTTCCTAATCCATTAACATATTCCATTTTCCAGAATTTATCTAAGGAATGATGGGATTACAGATAAACACCAGGCACTATTTCTTAACAGCTAATGAAATTCTATGTTCACTGATTAATATTTATGGCTATAATGCTAAGGATGTTGGTTGGGATTTACTCTCGTCAAAGCTAGGGTGCTGTGTTCTTTGTCAACTTGAAGACCTTTACAAGTGTTTTTATAATATTTTTGAATTCATAGCAAAGCTGTTGACAAAATAGAAAGTTAATCAATCAATCAATCAACCAATCAGAATAGAACTGGACGGGACCTTGGAAGTCTTCTGATCCAACACTCTGTCAAGCAGGAGACCCTACACCATTTCAGATAGGTGGTAGGAAGAAAGGAAAAAAATGTACAAAAACTGTACGTAAATGTAGTGTACAAAAGATACTAGTTTTATGCCAATAAATGTTATTGTCCCTATAAATAGACTCCAAGCAGTTACTACTCTCCTACTGTGGCCAAGAAGTTGTTTTAATCACCATGCCTGGAAGATAAGAGGACCAGCAGAGTTTGAGTGGTTCCTGAGCCATGTTACTCTTACCCAGTGCTGTCTGGAAGAGCATCCACCCAATTCTATTTGAGGCAAGAGGAAGAGTGAGAGTAGGGCACTAAATAGATTCAAAAACAGGACTCTTTTCCAAATAGAGATACTGGAAGTGGTTTCAGAGGGAAATTTTCTCCATTTGAAGCCTATTAGCTATCTGGAAAATTAAATTGGCAGCAACTGTATGCTTTCTAATAGAAATTCCCTTTTTCAAAGTGACAGGATAAGAGTGCCATGCTTAAGATAAGGCAAACCACTCAGGTTTATTTCCTCTGCATCCTCTCTATGCTGGACGGTTTAGGCACAAGGAAATTCCTACCTGGAGATAAGGCAAGCAAGCTGTAAAAGACTTTACAGTACTTTGAACTTCTCTGTCTAGTGGCAACCAGTACAGCTCCTATGATACAGATGACATTCAACTGAACTTGTTAGAATCAGGCAGTGGAGATGATTTAAGCCCAATCTCCTGTCCTATTAGATCTGATTGATGCTATCAGATCTGCTGACAGATCTAAGAGGATTGGCTACACCATTTCGCACGTTTCTTGTTGCACATTATACATAAGAGCAGGCAATGTGGCTTCCATTAAGAAGCCAGGCTTGAACCAAGATTCCAGAATAGAGCTGGAAGGGACCTTGGGGGTCTTCTAGTCCAACCTCCTGCTCAAGGAGGTTCAAACAAGTGATTGTCCAGTCTCTTCTTAAAAACCTCCCATGATTAAACATTTACAACTTCTGAATGTAAGCAGTTTTTCTGATTAATTGTCCTCACTATTAGAATGTTTCTCCTTTATTCCAGTTTGCTCCTCTCCTTGAGTAGTTTTCATCCATTGTTTCTTATCCTGCTCTCTGGTACTCTGGAAAATAAGTTGACTCCTCTCTTTATGGCAACCCTTCAAATACTGGAATACTGCTATCATGTCTGCCCTAGTCCTTCTTTTGTCTAGACTAGCCATACCAAATTCCTGCAACCGTTCTTCATACGTTTTAGTCTCCAGGCCCTTAATCATCTTACTTGCTCTTCTTTGCATTTTTTTCCCCAAAGGGTCAACATCTTATTAGTAATGTGATTACCAAAACTGGATGCAATATTCCACGTGTGGCCTTACTAAGGCTTTATAAAGTGGTACTAATACTTCATGTGATTTTGATTCTATGCCTTCTAAGCTTTTTTGGTGCCGCTGATGCACACTGCTGTCTCATATTTAAGTGACCATCCACTAGGACTCCAAAGTTCCTCTCACAGTTACTGTTTTTGAGCCATGCTTTGCCTAATCTGCATTTGTACCTTTGGTTTGCCATGCCTAAGTGTAAAACCTTGCTTTTCTCCATATTAAATTTCCTTTAATTTGAATTTGAACTGAAAGGAATCCAAAGAATCCATCTCATCCAGAGCTTCAGAAGCTGAAGTCTCAATCACATTATCTAAAATAGTATTTCTACTTCTGACTCAGGTAAACATCTAGGACAAAGAGAACAAAGTCTCCCCGTAGTTCTACTGCAACAGAGAATAGTGAGCTGCATACAGAACAGGCTGGAGCTGTGCTGTGCTGCATGGGAAGAACTGCTCTTGTAAGATTGCTCAGCCAGAGAGTTCCTAGTTAACCTGACTGATATAAAAAAGCTACTCAGTTTGGGTGGGAGATGACCAGGAAATTCCAGGGTTCGAGGTTACGATGGGAAGTCAGAGGGAAGGCAAATCTCTTCTGCATGGTTGTAAAGAAAACAATATGGGAATATCCATAATGCTGAACTTAATTTGAATAGATTGTCCTTTCACTTCTAATAGAAACTCCAGTGCCATCTCCAGTTGAAGGAAATGTTTTCATAATTTTTGCCACATTATTCCTTTCATTTGAATTGCCCTGTAATGAAACAAAGATATACGGAATGTTGTATGGGAATAGACCAGATTCCTTTTCTCTAACATAAACTATTTTAATGTGTATTGGAATTCCCTGGCCTTCATTTGGTTCTTTAAATTTGGAGATCTGATCATAGCTAAGAAGACAAGGAGTGCTGCTTGATCAAAGCATTCATCTAGACCTTCAGCTAGTTCATGAATTTGTTAACCATAACCAGATGCCTCCAGGATGAAATATTATAAGCAGGACATAAAAAAAAATGGTTCCTCCATCTGTTAGCTTGCTTGTTTGTTTCATTTGCTTCCTCATTTGCTTAAAACATTTGTATTAATTTTTTCAGTCTTCCTAAGAAAAATTACAAATAGTAATTGTATCTTATTTTTTAAAAAGTTATTACACAAAAGGAAAAGGAGAAGAGGAGGGAAAAGGAAAACAAAACTGATTTGCATGCATAGACTTCTAATATGTAAATAGTAATAAATAGCCAGTGGATATACTAGAAAACTCAATGAGCTTCAGACTTAGGGTGCTGCGGCTGATGTACAGTTGTGGTCAAAATTATTCAACCCCCACTGAAATTGAGTGTTTTGGCTAGTTTGACATTGATTTTGATCATTCAGTCATCTTGCTTACATTTACATCAAAGAGGCACTTGTAGGTCAGAGAAATA
>JAPKID020003147.1:0-12611 GCA_026931265.2 Tropidonophis doriae
CAGTTATAATAACCACCCCGGCCCTCTAAGGGCAAACAACATCCTGATACTGTCAGTAGTGGGATCGAGTTTGACATTCCTGTTGTAGAGTATTACCCTTATGGTTTAGAATTTATGAATAATTAAAAATATTGATGCTGACAGAGGTGTCTTATGCAGATACAATGTCACAACTCAAGGAAACTACAAATTGAAAATCCTAAACCAAAGGTGAACCAAGTTCATTTACAATTTGTGGAGCATTCTGGACTGTTTTCTTTTTTTGTGTTAGATTCAAACAGCAGGCTGTCTGTGGCACTTTGTCCAGTTGAGTGCTTACTGTTGTCCAATGGTTACATTAGAAGATTTGTCAGTTTTGAGGTAACTTTTGAGGCATGTGATTTCGTTAACAGATGGCTAATGCGTTAATTTTATGTTGCTGGATTACTATGGCTTTTGTTACCCATCATATTTCATGAACAGCTAGGAATATATGAGACACTATTTCATTTAGCAAACATTTAAATGTCATCTACATTTATCTGCATGACATTTAAGGTTTTGAGATTCTGAGCATTGGAAGCAGTTGGTGTTTTCATGTTTTCATTTCACAGATTTTTATTTTATTTATTTATGTTCTGCCTTTTATCCAAGAAACTGTGGTAGAATATATTCACATGTTAGTGGTTAGGCTGAGAGATAAAAGTTTGGCTCAATGTCACCCAATAAGCTTCATGGTTGACTAAGATTTTGATTGTAGCTCCACAGATCTATTCTAATGTTGTAACAATAGACCATATTTAGAAAACAAACTAATACAAACATATTTTGGGATGTAGAGCTTCGGAAAAGTATCAGGTTACTGGCCAATTAAAGTTTTGTATTGGCATTATTTCTATTTGTAACGATCTGCATTTGGTACTGGAATCTTCAGTCATTTTTCTCTTTATCAGTCTAAGTGAAATAGTAGAAGTCCAACTTGATGAATTTAGGGCTAAGCCAAAATTGAGGAAGGAGCTGTTTATGAGCCCACCTTTTGACCCTTATGAAATGAATATTTTTATCTGATTTATATCTTTTCATAAAAAGCTTGAAGTTCTCTGAAAATGTTCTGCCCAGCTCCACTTATATAGTGGCACTTGTGTTAAATATGAAACACAAAGTTGTCCTTGGCTTCTTAGTAATATCACAAAATTAAACCTTAGGGGATATCACTATTCTTGATGTTGAAATAAACACCCACTCAAAAGTAATCCAGATTGAACAATTAGATTTCTGAGAAGTTGTTGATTTGTTGAAAACACTGCTTTCACAATAACAATATATTCATTAAGAAGTTGATGTTTGATTTATCAAGAAAATGCAATGGCTTCACAGGCACATTTCCATTACAAAACAATTATATTAAAATGTTTTGATTTGTGATTTGCTCCTTTATTTTTAACTGGCCTTTTGAAAGCATGTGTGGGCGCATGTATACCCCAAAAAGGTACTTGCTGTTTTTATATATGTTCCTTATACTCTGTTAGCTATTGAATAAGGTTTTAAATTGCAATATTTCTAATTCATTTTGATCCTGTTGATTTATTATAATTTGAAAAGGGATTGCACTGATAAGGGATAGTTTAAATATATAATTTTCATTAAATATGAATCTGTACAAAGCCAGAAAAAAATTTACTACCAAATTTAAAGTTAATTTTTCCATAAAAGCCTCATTTATTTTTACAGTACTTTGAGGATACATATGTGCCTTATTCATCTGTAAAAAATGAAGTTGCTTTTGTTAAATAATTTTCTAAATTGTTCAACTTTCAACAAATGACACTGGATACTAACATTAGAAAGCAATTTCATCTAATTAAGTAGATCCTTATATAAACTATTGGAACATTAAGATGACAAACTGTTCATTTAGGATTACTTTAATTGGGACAATTATTGTAATTTTGCTGCAATTATGTGTTCAGTTAAAAGCTTTTGTCCCAGATTTTTTTTGCTGTTGTTTTTAATGTATACATAACAGAAAAAGCTGAAATGAAAATTTAAGTATTTTTCTCTATTTTTGCAGTGTTGTATTTAGAAATGTAATAATTATGCATTCTATATAAACTGTTTTTAAAGAGATTTTTTAGTATACCTTTTAAAAAAGAGAACATGTGGACAAGATACTGTATATCACGGGTTGCTTTCCAGTAGATGGTAGCAGTGGTTTTTTCATTTTTTAAATAACTTAATTGGCTTTCTGTTTAACTGTTGATAGGAAAGTGCATACGTTTTATTAAAATAATATTGATATGATTTAAACAATGTGGACAGAACCAAAAGTGGTTGGAGTTTCTGATTATTTACTTATTTTCAATTGAGAAAAATTCTTCACTCTCAGGGACAATTATTTAAGGAGTAGAGAGATGTAATGTTTATTCATATGTGCCATATTTTATAACCTGATATAAAACCCAAGGGGAATTTTTTTTCTTAATCTTATTTTTTTTGCTCTTTGCCTTCAAATTACTTTAAAGTTTATAATAAAACAGTATAGTTCCAACTATATGTTCAGTTCAGTGAAAAACTATTCATCTTTTGCCTTTTTGGAATTTTGCATGTCTTTCCCATCGAATGTTTCAAGGCTTTGAGTTCTCGTGATATATAAAGCGACCCTTGAGTTAGATGCTTGCTTCTATTTAATCTCATAAAAAAGTAATCCAATCACATAGCATGCCAGTGTGGAAAAATAATCATTCCTCAGTTTCCGTAACTGTTTATACCGCCTTTAACTGCAGTAACTGCAGCCAAATATTTCCTGACTTCTCCTAAATATAATATCAGTTTCTCACATTGGTGATCAGTCTTTAACAAATTTGGTTCCTCCATGATGAACTGCATCAACTCAATGATAGGTAAAGGTTTTTTTTTGCATGAACTGCTTATTTCAGTTCTTGCTGTTTCTTGTGACCATCATTCATATTTTACTATTTTCTCCTGGTATAAAAATAGAAGACATCTTGCTGCTTTTATTTAAAACTCTGGTTTGCTGTCCCATTTGTTATGTTGAAACTCTACTCTGTGTCTGAAAATTGAGACACTGATATTTGGATGTCAACTTTTTAAATAGTCAACTTCTTTTTTTGTTCATCACCTCAACTAGATCCAACATACCCAGTTTTCATTAATTGCTTAATTTAGCCACCAGAAAGAAAATGCATGTGTGCATGTATATGGAATACAATGCAAAGCAACGCAATGTAAAGCCACACAATACAACACAATAAAATACAATACAATACAGAAGTGCTATTTTACTCTTTCTTCTTTTTATATTCTAGTATTTTTAGTGGTATGACACGTCTTACATTAATTCCTACCTTGCGGATATTCTGATAGCTATCTAATTTACTTAATTTTTGTGCCATATTGTATTTACTGAATTTTTAAAATTAATTTTAAGATCAATAATACTTTTTTCTGAAGTGTGTAGCACAATTATTTTATTTCAGAATCTCCTTAATCTTTCCTTTTCGGCTACTGATATCTAGTTTCTTACCTTGTAGTAACTAGCATTTTTAATTTATCCATGGTTTTAGGCTTGTACTCTTATTTTCCAATATTTGATAATTGAGTATAGAGTTTCTTCAACCATTATGGAAACACTGCAGCAGAGGAGTATCCACAATTAAATTTACTTGTAATTCCATTAAATTTATTTGTAATTCTACAGTGAGCTTGTTTTACCTGTCAAATGTGTCAAGAGATTTCAAGGCTTTTTGGTAGGTGTTTTTGCAGGTTGTAGTGTGCATTTGATGTGATGGAATGTATTCATAACCATCCAATAATTGGTTTACAGGTAGGGCATAATAGAAATAGCAATAGCACTTAGATTTATATACCGCTTCACAGTGCTTTACAGCCCTGTCTAAGCGGTTTACAGAGTCAGCATATTGACTCCAACCATCTTGGTCCTCATTTTACCCACCTCAGAAGGATGGAAGGCTGAGTCAACCTTGAGTCAATTATCTTGGATAATTTAGACAGTTTTTAGACACAGCATACTAGTTCATCTTCTATTTTTTTCTTCTATTCTTATTTTTTTTTCTATTCTTATTTTTTTTTAAGTTTGAGGTTGGTAGACACTTAAGTAAATCAGTTATATTCATTCATGAAGATTCACTGCCTGAAGCAACAATATCAAGTATTTGAATTACATATAGCCATTGGTAGTGTTTTTTCTGTCCATGGTTTTTCTGCCCCCCCTTCCCCCAAATCTCATAGGATCTTGCAAGACTAAAATTGCAGGGCCACAAGTATGTGATTTTTCAGGCTCCTCTGTGCTATGCCTGCATATGGCATACCTTGCCCATTCATATTTTCATTTTTGTGCCACTTTGATAATATCATTAAAGTTTTGGAATGAATTTTGCAGTTCTGTATGCACCTTTCTATGATACACTTTGTTACCTGAAACATCACCTTCAATGTTCTTAGGTATAACACTTTGTAATCATAGGTCATTGCTTACCTATGGTGTTACTATGGGTTAAAGATGTCAGTGCTTGCTTCGTAGTTTTCATCAGTTGGGAGGATTGGTTTTATGTGATTAATGCCACTTTCCTTGTATTGTGAGCCCTTTGGGGTAGACCAAGTCAGGAAATAGGCACTACAGGAATCCTAGGAATGCTGCTTTGTGGTTGTGGGGTATATTAATAGACTCTTGAAAGCTTATTCAGATTTCTTTGTGCCCCGTATATTAAACAAAACCAAGGTAGAGTTATGTTAAGTTTCTTTCTCATGTTTTCTTCAAGCCTGGTCTGTGTAATCTCCTCTCCAAGTCCTCCTTAATGGTTCTTTCATTTCTCCCTTAACAGTTTACTCATATCTTCCCAAGGTCAGCTCTAAATCCTTTTATAAGTAGTCTCTTGGTTACTATTCAGAAGTGGCCTTTAAAAAAAACACAAAAGTTCATAATTTACATTAATATCTTTTAGCAGAATAGCTTAATGTATTAAGCTCAAAAGGTTAGTATAGAGATTTTGATGTATAAACTATCTGTAGGCTATTGGCTTCTGAACAGAAGCATTGTTTGACATATGCAGAACACTATTCACATTCAGTTTTAAGCAGAGCTGGCATTAAAATTTAGCTAATTTGCTTCATGTGACTTCTCAGCTGTTGTTTTCCATGTAAAGTCTTTAGCTCCTTTTCTTTTCGGAGTCTTGTTTGACAAAAATCAGATGGTTGACATATTTAACTTTTTGTTCTCTGACTTAATTATACTTGTACTAATTTTAGGCATGATTGCATAGATGATGTAGATTTTTTTTTTACTCGGATTATAGGTTCAATTTATAGATAACTTGGTTTCACATGTATACTTGTTTATAATTTCAAATACAATTTCTAAAATATCAGTACAAAAAAACAAGAATTCTGAAATGAACTTCTTTACCAGATTTAAAACATACCATATATGTGTAAATTGTATTAGATAAGGCTTTCTTATCTGGAACTTTCTTTGCTTTCTTCAGAATTTCAAAGAATATTCCAACAACTAAAGATGTTGAACCTTTACTAGAAATTGATGGTGATATTCGAAATTTTGAAGTATTTTTGTCATCACGAACGCCAGTCCTTATAGCACGAGATGTAAAAACATTTTTACCGTGTACAGTGAATCTTGATCCCAAACTGCGAGAAATTATTGCAGGTAATATATCACCAATTAATTACACAATAAATGATTTTACTATTACAAAAAAAACAACAAATGTTTGTCTGAGTACCCCAAACCTTACTGAAATATATCAGAGCAAATCTTTATGCAATCATTATTTACAATTATCCTTCCAATAATTAATGACATAGGTATCTTACATTTGGTTGTCCTCTTAACTCCTGTTACTTACTATTCACTTTGGAGAAATGCATCAGTCACTTTGTGAAGCAATTGAGAGCTCATACTTGCAACGATCTGCATGGTATTAAACAATAAAAATAAAAAGATCATGTATCTATTTGTACCTACAAACTGTTAACTCTAATTTTTCAGGAATTCTATCATTTAGCTTTAGTTTTCTATTTTAAAAACAGAATGCAAGAAATTTGATTTCAGATTAATCCATTCTTTCACTTTGTGTTTATCGGTTGATAAATTGTAACTGCTCTGACAATTACACTGGCTCATTGAATATTTCAGATGTCCGGGCTGCAAGAGACCAAATTAATATTGCAGCAATTCCATATCCTGCAATGCCTATACAAGATGCAGCACCCAGAGCATCATCAGTATTTAGTCAGCCATCGTCAGCCTGCTCTTCAACCCATTCTTTTAATGGACCTTTCAATGGAGGAGTTGTATCACCACAGCCCCATAGTAGCTACTACAGTGGAATGACAGGACCTCAGCATCCATTTTATAACAGAGTAAGAAACAATAGCAGTTTAAAATCTGCACTGTTTTATTTAGTTTGGGTGCTTTTATTTAGTTTAGTTTAGAAGTCGTATATCTTAGCAGAAGAAAGGTAGTAATAATAGGCTTGTACTGATTATATTTGGTAAATAGTGTCATAGTGCAAGCGTGTGTAGAAATTAATATTTTTATATTATCAATAGGCGGTTAAATGAACAAAAGTTTTAAGATTTGCAGATTTAATTAGCCCTGCAGAAAAGGAGTCCTCTTTATCTTAAAGTCAAGCATAGGTTAAAATGATTATTTAAACTGCCCATGTATATAATTATATACTCATGGCACTTGTTTAAATGTCATGAGCTTTCTCAAAAGCTCAGCATGTTGTCTGTGTAATACATTAAAACATTTTTGAAAAATGGATTATTATTTTGAGCAATTCAACTGTTCGATTAAAATGAACTGAACATTAATAAACATATAACTGCCCACTCACTTTTTTTAAGGTGTAAACAGTCAGACTAAGAAGACTCTATAGCCTTTTGTTTTATCTGACAGTAATAATCCTTTGGGAGTACCATATATTTAGTTTCAAATTATGAGATGCTATATTTCTTTTTCAGTAACTGGCAATAATTCTGTTTTTTTATTTCATTTTGATTAATTGAAGGGCTTCCTTCATTGATTGTTTATCCCCTGAAAAGTTGTATGCATGGACAAAATGCTTATTTACATTTCAACACTGAGATGCAGTGAATATATGAAAATTTATTTTTTATTCTAAAGGAATCTAATTCAACGTATAACACACTCTAAAATTAAATTGCAGTCTTGTAGGACCAAGTAGGACCTACTGAGAGATGATATCAATAGTATCACACTTTTAAATTCAGAAATTTTACTATGTCAGTCCAAATTCAGATAATGATTTTCAAGACAGGTTAATTTTTAAAGGGGTATACAGTGTTTGTTGAATTTTTATCTAATAGGTAATGAGATGCAGCTCTAAAATTGATATAAAGATTAAATGCAAATTACTTCATGGACTCTCACTTTTATAAAGAACTTCTGAAATGATTCCAAAATACTTAACCATGGTTTCAGATTTGCTTATAGAGATAATACTACTATTGGAAAGGTACAGAAGTCATTTACATTATTATATTACTTTTTAGCAGTTCTAAACTATATTAATTTTTTCCCATTGAAGCTATGTACATGTTATCCATTCATTATAAAAATGTTTCATTTTAATGTTGGTCTGTCATTGAACCTATCTGAAATTTTCCTGTTGATTTCAAGTGTGGTAGGTAATTATTTAGTTATTTCACATTTCGATCATTTCAAGATATGATTGCCTAATTACCCAAGGCACTAAACCTTTATGTTTTACATTTTTAAATTAGCATTTGTTGAATTAAGTTCTTTTGATTTTTGTAATGGTCCCTTTTTGTTACATGTTTCTTTCCATAGCCATTCTTTGCCCCATATGTTTACATGCCAAGGTATTACCCTGGCAGTTCTCATCTCACCACCCGTCCATCACTAAAACCGAATTTGTCCAGGGAACAAAGCAATGGTCTAGTAAGTATCTTATAAAGTAAATGAACATATTAATTTACATGATAAGATTAGTAAGTAATACAAGAATAGATATGTTTAATTGTGGCACATGTATACCTAAACTATATTTTTTTAGAAGTATTATTGGAACACTTAAAATAAAAGTTAGTTAAGACAGCACAATGTATCTTGTTCCACTTTTAAAACATTTGTATGTTAGATTTCACTTGCTATATTAAAATGGATATATTTCTAACATAAGAAAAGAAAGGCTTACCTTTAAGTTAGTGTAAGTAAATTAGTAACTGCAAAGGCAAACAGTTGAGTAAACAATTGTATATTATATTTAAAATCAGATAGTGAAGTTTACTTCTAGTTTGATTCTGATTTTATGTCAGGTTAAAAATTGAGCCTTACACACATTTTCATCATTGCGCCGTACTTTGGTACATTTAAAATCTTTTAACTCATCAGGCTGTCCCTGGCTAGTCTCTGAAATTATTAAGTAAGATCAGGCCTGAATAGTACTACTTGGATGGAAGATCCTGAGGACATCCCAGAAATGTAGATTACATTAGAGATTAAAAACATCCCAGAAGAAAACAGTGCCAAGTTTCCCCCATACTATTGATAAGTTGCAATTCAAGGAAGTAATAAGTAAAATTCAGAAGAGATTTTTCCTAATCTTCATAGAAATTCATATTGAATCAACTGATGTTCAAAAAGAAATAAACATTAGGAAAAATAATTGTTTTAAAATGAAATTATACAGAGACTTTTATACTTTATTATAAAATTAATCAAAATCAGTGATAATCACCTCAGGGCTTGAGGGCCACAGGTGACAGACATGTTTCTTTGGGAAAATATGTTCTTCCTAACAAGGACATGATATTTTGATCACATGTGTCCCCTCTTCTTCATTTATTTATAGACAAATAGTAGTTTACAGAAAACAATTAAGATATAATAGAAAGTTGTGTTTTATTGTTAAACTAAAAAGTTAAATGGAGAATTAATATGAATATAGGAAAGAGAGAGGAGGAAAATACAAATAAAATGATCAATATAGCTGTTCTATTTTTAACCCTGGCTTAAAAATATTCTGCATGCAGAACGATACATTCTTTGATACATCTTCATCCATTGTTTATTTTTATTTTTGTGTGTGTGTCAACGTTTTGTCCGAGTCATAATGGTTTGTTGTTGTTGTTAGGATATTATCAAGGAGGATGTTGATGAGTGGCTATCGATACCCACAGAGCCCTCAATGGTAAAAGAGTAGTCATGTGGTGTGTGGAACTGTAGCATCTCGTTGCTTCCTCAACAATAATGAATTTGCTTTAATTATAACTGCTGTTCACTAACTCTGCATCAGTGGCTTGATGAACAAATAGTATAGATGAAGACTAATAAGCATAGTTTGTGAATGAATTGGCTAATATCCGCTTATAGAATATATTATTTACATTTTCCATGCTACCTTTCAGTGGTTGTCAGAAACAGTTATTTTTAGTAATATAAAGTGTATTACATCTTCATTAGTAGGGGTTTTTTTTGATTCATGAAACACATTTGATATATTTAGATTTATGTTGTCAAACAATTTGTATACTGCTGAGTCTCTAACACTCGGGGTAGTTTACACTTACCATGACATGCCATCATACTGTAAAGTAAAATTGTATTAGCTATTCAGTTCTGTAGAAGTGATTAGCTGATGCGGTCTCCAAATGATTTGGTCAAATAAAACCTGTGCTTTCTCAGTTGTACCCATGAAGTTGCTGCAAATCATAAAGCTAATTTTAGGCAATAGTAATTATCATCAGAATATACTCCTACTGAGCTTGCACAAAAGTCTGGCTTCACATATTTACATTATTGTCAGACTGGTTTACAAGTGTTTCCATAGGTTATATTAAAAATGAGACTTATTTCCCACATCTTTTCTAAAAAAAATATTAATTTGAAATTTCTTCTTTGTAGCTGTTCGTAAGTACATTCTTGACATTACCTGCAAAAATTGTTGACCATCTTTTATTGATTTTAGCCTATGCTTTTTTTAAAACATGATTTTGATTTTATAGTCCTTTGCTAAATATTCCTGTTATAAAAAGCAAACACTTCAGAGAAAATGATTATATTCTGCTATAATCCCCTCTGCTATGATCACTGCAATGCAGATTATGAGTCTCTCTTGGATTGTTTGCCAATACATTTCAAAGACGTATCCAGTCTGTACCATCTTCTGGTTTACCTACTGTTTATTTGACAGCAGATTTAAACTCTTTGACTATGTTTGGTACTGTTCATAGACTGCTGCATTTACGGGACTCTTACGAACAAGTAACCAAAAAATTAGGATTACCATGCTTTAGGATGGGGAAATCTATTATACTACATTTTAATACATTTGTATCTGCACAGAAGCTCATGCTACTGCATAGTCAAGCATTAAACAGATGGACATCACACACATTTGTATGTATACTGTAGTTACATACAGCCTTATTGCTGTAAATATAATGTAAGGCAGTTCATTTCTATTGAGAAGAGACACACCTCTTAGATGAACTCATAGTGCTGAAAGAAATGTACTATGAATTGTATTCTTTAATATTTTAAGCCAAGTGATCAACACATTTGATCTAAGCCTTTTGTTCCAAATGATAATTTGACAAAACGTGAGTAAATTCATTTGTCTGCTTTTTGAAGGAAGCATGGAATTGTATTTAAATTTGTAAGGCATTAGTAATAGGTTTTGAATGTGTATAGGAAATAGATTTTAAATAACCTGAAATATGTGCTTGCAAGTCCCAGGTTCCTTTGAAGGATCCTTGATGCTCTTTGAGTTTGGTTGTTTTCTTGCAGCTGTTCATTACCCAAACTAGATAACATCTTCAGTGCTACTCTAGCATTGATGACTTACTTAGTTTGGATAATGAAGTGTCTTCAAGAAAACCACCAAGGTCAGGGAACATCAAGGACTCCTTGTTTCAACCCTGAGCTACAAATATTCTCCTTTACTGCTTTCCTTTGTTATTGCAAAACCATATAGCTTATCAATGTTGGTAACAGGAAACTGGAATAATTCAGGTTTATTAGATATGATTCTCCTATATTTTCTCTTTAGAAAAAGGATGTTGATATCTAATTTTATTATCAAAATGGGTGGAGAAAAACAAAAATGAAGGCAGGAGTGCCTAAAAAGGTTAGCACTGTGTGAAAGTACGCATTTATTCTGTATTAGAAATTAAATTTCTCAAGTAGAAACACAATAAAATAGACATGGTGTTATATTTTTGGTTTATTTTCATTGTGCATGTAACACGTAAAACATTTTGTTATAACAACTCCTGCAGAAATGATTGTTTGGAATAATAAGCTGAATCACTAGGAGCTGTATTGCCTCCATTTGCCTTCAACTAAGATGCAGTTTGTGCACAAACTCTTCAAAACAGTCTATTTCTATAATAAAAAATAATGGGAAAAGCATAGCTGCTGTGAAATATTATGCTACATGAACTGCATTGCATGCTTGCAATATCAACTCAGCCATTTAAAATGTATATATAACATAAAAAGTTTAATGTTTTTGGAACTATACTATATTTACATGAAAGTTACTAAATCTAAAATGACCTCCCTCATAAAAGGAGAACGAGACGGATAGATATACACAATAAAAATTGTGTTCGTTGCCCATCTTCCTACATTGTCAACATGAGTTTCAGCAGAAACCAATCCTGGAAATTCCCTCCCATCTCCCAGATGTTTGCCTAAGGATATGTACATGTACATATGTGGTTATGTATCAGCCAGAAGCCATATTCTAAGAAAGGGCAGGATCAGGGCAAAAATGAAATTGAATCTATAACTACAAATTACAATTAATTGCCTGCAAAGTACATTTTAGACAGGTTCTTTATTACATTGATTGACCTATCCCATTAAACACATTGCCTGTAAAAGAAAGTAACCCCATTTATAAAATTATTTGGTTCTTCATTTTCATATTTCAATCATTCTTATAGCAAGGGAGGTGGGGGGGATGCATTATATCTCCTTTGTTAGCATTAGGAAGAGAAAGGAAGGAAAGTGAAAGTAATGCAAGAGAAAATACTACACTGGATGCCAATGTGGTAATGAAAAGAGGGAACCTATTTTAGAGGAGTAATACTGGTAGTCCTCAACTTACGTCTACCACTGAGCCCAAAATTTCTGTTCCTAAGTGAGAAATTTGTTAACTGCCTTTTGCCTCATTTTACGATTTTTCTTGCCGCAGATGTTAAGTTAGTAACACGATTGGTTAAGTGAATCTGGATTCCCCATTGACTGCTTGCCAGAAAATCACAAAAGGGGATCACGTGACCCTGGGACACTGCAACTGTCATAAACATGAGTCAGTTGTCAAGCATCCAAATATAAATCAGATGACCATGGGGATACTGCAATGGTCACACTTGTGTGAAAAATAGTTGTAGGTCACTTTTTTCAGTGCCATTATAACTTAATCAGTCACTAAGTGAACTGTTGTAAGTTGAGGGCTACATGTAGTATGTGGGAATCAACTTGGAAGACAGGACAAAGAGACAGGGCCTAGCTATCTTCGAGACCGGCTGCTGCCCCATACGTCCCTACGACCCATTCGCTCTCACAGAGAGGGGCT
>JAPKID020003148.1:0-12610 GCA_026931265.2 Tropidonophis doriae
CTAGGGGGAGAGCCTTCTCTGTGATGGGCCCCACCCTCTGGAATGACCTCCCTCCCGACATACGAACCACCGCTGACGTTTGCCTGTTCCGCCAACGCCTTAAGACGCATTTTTTCAATCAGGCCGGCCTGGCTTGATCCCACCCTGCCCAACATCCACAGTTTCCAAATTTTTAAATTTTGGGGTATTTTATAATTGATGGGATTTTAGCGCAGTTATTTATTTAATTTATTTTATTGTGTTGTATTTTGTATGATGTTTTTTTAATATTCCCTGTGCGCCGCCCCAAGTCCCTTTGTGGAGATGGGTGTGGGATAGAAATGAAATAAACTAAACTAAACTAAACTTTTTTTTATCACCTTAGTTTAAAAGCTTTTTTCCCCTCCCAATGTCCCTGGGTAGCAGGAGACATAACAATGATGTAATTTATACAACTCAAGGAACAGACATGGAGTTCTCACATAGAAAACTCTCTTCTAAAACCCTGGAGAGGTTTAATAAAATAAAATAGTTAAGCCTTTTAAAATTTAACATGACTTTTTTAAGGCCGATAAAAAAATAAATAAACTGCATATCATGCCATTATAAGTCTTTTTTCCAGAGATTCTATCTGACAAGGAAAACTACCTATGAGTGAATGGTAAAGGCAAAGGTTCCCCTTGCACATACTGTATGTGCTAGTTATTCCCAACTCTATAGAGGTGGTGCTCATCTCTGTTTCAAAGCCAAAGAGCAAGCTCTCCTAAGACGTCTCCGTGGTCATGTGGCCGGCATGACTAAATGCCAAAGTCACATGGAACACTGTTACCTTCCCACCAAAGGTGGTTCCTATTTTTCTACTTGCATTTTTATCCTCTTTTGAACTGCTAGGTTAGCAGAAGCTGGGACAAGTAATGGTAGCTCACTCTGTTATGCGGCACTAAGGATTTGAACCACTGAACTGCCGACCGTTCTGATCGACAAGCTCCATGTCTTAGCCACTGAGGCACCTTTTGAGTGAATGAGGTGAAGCAAAACCAGAGACACTCCTTGACATAAACAAGGCTGGGTAAATGAAAGCAATTGCTTTTCTTCTTTTTAAATCCCTCTACCCGAACAGCTTTCACTTTCTATTACACAAAAAGACAGAGAGACTCTTTTAACAGTTTTGTATATATTTTTTCTTCAGAGATTATGTTACAGTTTTGACTCCCACAAGAAGGCACTTTCGACTGGCAATTTTATCACACACTGTCATATTCATGATTAAAGATTCAGTTTGTGGTCTTCGGATACAGACAGCCTGAAAAACCTGAACGGGGAACAATTTCTCCAGCCATGGATGTGGCATCTTATTCAGCCACTTCAAAAAATCCAGGAGCATGGTTTAGCCCACCTATCTCAGATCCTTGGCATATCTACATGGAGATTTGTGTGGCTCCTTGGAGCTCTCAAGCTGGCATTGAGAAACACAATCCCAGCAAAATGTGGAGTTTACCAATACTCTGTTAAGAGTTGAAACTGGCTTGCTGGCACTGAACCTTTAGCCTTCCTAATACAAGAAATGAAACAGGACATGGGAAGGCAATTCTATGGAGACAGTGATAGAAGCATTACTCAAGCAGCTGTTTAAAGAGGTGCTACCCTGAAGGATGAATGATGGGGTGAGTTGGTATGAGAACCAGTCTCTGGTGGGAACAGAAAGCAGTGGAGAAGGGAAAAGTGGATAAAAGCACAAATATGTGTGAAAGGAAAGTAGAAAGAGGAGAAATAAGTTATTTCTCTTCCACAGAACAATTTTGGGCTCTGTATAGTTGATGAGGGGATGGGTTCCTGCCGGCATTACTACCGGTTTGGTGCCCTAACAATTTTGCACGCTCCATGCGTGTGCACATTTGCACTTAAAAAGGTATGCGCATGCGCACATCATTAAAAAAGGGGAAAATACATTTTTTCAATGAAGATTGTTCTGCGCATATGCAGAACAGAAAATAAAGATGGCGGCACCAAGGATAGAACCAGTATGGTCACATGTCCAGCTGAGTTACTACCTATTCAGCCGAACTGGTCTGTACTGGTAGGAACCCACCTCTGATGCAGATGAAGAAAATGAGTTTTCTGTGGGATGAGACCATTGACTGGGTCTCATATTAACCCGTAGCCAATGTGGCTAGTAACACTGGCCCTGACCAATACTGTGTGGATTATTTCATTCCTTTGCCTCAAAGAAAGACAGGGGAGGTTCCAGGCACTTGGTAGACACGGAAGAGGCTCTCTGAATAGAAGTATCAACTCATGGGAAGAAAACATTCCCAATGCATTTCCTTTTATATCAGAAATGACAACAAAGCACACAAAAATAATCACCATCTCCCATGAACAGCATTAAAATACAGCTATAAAAAATCATCATACTTTTTCCCATTCCATATTTTTTTTCCTATCATATATATATATACACACATATATACATGGTATACATATTTATATAATCTAAAAACATGCCCAGTTAAATTTCTTTCTACATTCTGTAAAAAAAGAAAAAAAAGTCATCCCCACCCACAATGGGGTTGTACTGGGCAACACCCTACAAATTTGGATTAATTTGGATTCATTTCAAAAGGGCATCTTTTGGTTTGTGGGAGCTAATGGGTCCAAGTTGGCCTTTGGCCTCTTTGGGGATGGTGTGGGGGGAGGGAGGAAAAGATTTCTTGGTCCTGCCAGAATGAAGCAATTTCTCAATTTATACCATCAAACACAGCATTAAGGAGGCAACTGAGGTAGGGTGAGAAAAGGAGGGGAAAAAGATACAGTTCAAGCCAAATTTAGCTACCCCAATGGGAAAAACTATGTACATGCCAAAGGAAGGTGATGCCATCCTTAAATCAAGATGACCGATTGAAGCAGCAAAGAAATATGCAGTCTAAGTTTACAAAAAAGAAAATTCACTCTTTCTTAACAGTTTTCTGCCCAACGTGTGTGTGCATAAATTATAACCGCATTGTTTTATTTTACTTTGCCCCCACAGGGATTTCTGTGGTTGGAAAAACAACAAAAACCACCCTTAAAACACCACCAGAAAATTCCTTGTTAATTCAACCTGGCATTAACATAGATTGGCTTAACAGATCATCTGGAATGATTAGAGATCATTTTGCACTAAATTTTACTTTTTGCCTCACATCAAGTTCAAAAAAAAAATCTTTTAGAAATACTGTACATTTTAAAATGTGTTCTGATACAGCTTCGCTGCTGAAAACCGTGATACATTTGAAGAACTATAAAATCTGGAGAAAGTTATCCAATGCATATTTTCAGTGTTTCAATGCGCGTTTATCCCGGAAGTGCAAATCTGGCAAGCCATTGAGAAAATTGCCAGGTTCAATTTCTCAAGGACTGCTAAGGAGAGACTGTAGACCTACAGAGTCTTTCCATACAGTACTAGCAATAGATGCCACACCTGCAAGAAGCAGAAGGATGGGGGGAGGAAGATGAGAGTAGTCTTAAAGAAAAACAAAGGTTCTCTTCTTTGACCCTTGATTATATTTCCTTTCTTCCACTCTCTTCTGATTGTTAGAACAATGCTGGTTTTTTTTTAATGGTTCTTTTGGGGGAGGGGGGGGAAATAAATAGAAAATAAAAAGGAACACGTTTATCTCCTGTTCAAGGAATCTGCAGTTGGCATTGTTGAAAGATGACCTGCTGAATTTAATGATCAACTTTAAACATACCTGATCTGACAGCGGTGGTTGCAATGCCCAATTCTAAAGACTTCTGAACATCCTGTCACTCTTAGTAAGAGGGAGCAGTATGTTAATCAGAACTGTCTGGTCAGGTGTAGGCCAGCAGTGATTAGATACATTAACCATTTCTGGTCCATTGTAACAGTAAATTTAATTGTTGCTTCGTGTTGAAGAAGACAGCAGTGAAGTTCAAAAATGAACTGCTAGCGAGCTACCAAGATCTGCAGTACCCTATGCCTGAGTTATTGGGCATCTTAATAATAATAAAAAAGAAGAGAAATAGGCAAAGGCACAAGGAATTCTTACATCCCAAAAATATTTTAAGGCAAATTTAAAATGGCACTGGTGAGAAACCAAGGCAAGTCCATTAGCAGATATAGTAACCAGGCAGAAATCCAAGAAAATTCTTGTTTGGTATCAAAATTCTCTCCTGTTAAACAGGCTTCAAAGATACTGGAAAAAAATAGGAAGAAACATCGTGAACCGTAAGGATGGGTCAGCTTAGTTTTGCTGAAGCACCCCTTTAGGGAAACCCCCCCCCCCCCCTGCACTGTGGACAACGCAGCAGAAATGGAGACACCTCCTTTTGGCACACTGACTCTGCTTTCTCCTCCTCATGCTATACCAGCAAGTCTGTTGATTCTAAAAGGCACAATTTCCCCCACATACTCCGCAAATCTAGAAAGGTTACAGATTTCTAGGGAGACCGTGGGATTTGAAGGCACCGACTGTAGCAAAACAACAACACAGTGGTCAAGGAGTACACCTCCCACACGTCATCTCTGTGTTTAGTCTAATTCTGACTGACGTTGCATCCTGTCACTGAGAAGATAAAAAGGGGCTTAAAGGTTAAAGGAGGAAGGAGCCACGGCTGACAGAAAATATGGAGGAGGTGCAAAGAGGACAATTCCAAAGCATTCAAGATAAATACTGTAGGACAGTATCGCTAATCATTTCTCTAAGCTGTGGGAAGGATCTGTGGCTTTCCAGCTATTGCTTTAGGATCCCTTGTGTCTCCCTCATCATGATCATAACAGCTGAGGAAACCAGGAGTGTTCCTCAGCAACATACGGAACCATGGCCTCCCAGCTTCCGTTCTTTAATGCTGGATGCTCTTAATTATATTTCCCATCTCAAAGAGGCCCTTCTCTGTCTCCCAATGCCACCTCAGCCTTTCCTCCCAAGCAGTGGTGGGATTCAGCCAGCTCACACTTATTTGGGAGAACCAGTTGTTGGAAGAAATCTCCTTTTGTTTTTCCCCCACTTTCCAGGGCTAATCCTGTAAGGAAGGCAGAAAGGAAACATTCTGGTGTTGTTTCTAGCCTCATCTTTATTGCCCTGCTTACATAAACTGCCTCTCTGGTTAACCCTTATTACATCGTAACAGCTAAGGCAAAGCGCTCATCGATGTGAATGATGTTGGGTTGGCCACACCCACACGGTCATGTGACCACCAAGCCCCACCTACCTCATTGGTCATTAGGGCAAAGAACCAGTTGTTAAATTATTTGTATCCCACCACTGCTCCTAAGCAAACGTTTGCATCATGAACCACCTTTTCCCAATACAACCAGTCACAGAAGTGAGAGATCTATTTCCAGAGATTAAAAAAAAAAAGAGGGACTTGTAGGCTGGAGCTCCTTCAACTCCTCTTAAAGGTGACATAGCTATGGTTCACCCTATGTCTCAGGAGGAGGAAGCAAACCTGATTTTTTCTCTGTCTCCTCCTTATGAAACATCTTCAGCCCTTCTGTTGCCTAGCTTAGAAGGGGAAACAAATGAGCAAAACTGGGAATTCTTCCAGTCTCTCTCTTCCCTCCTCACTGTATTTGGAAATTTAGGAATTTTCCCACAAGGGGCGGGGGAGAGATATTTCCAAGAGGAGCAAAAGACAAAACTGACCTCACTATTCGTCCCAAGAGATAGCTTATGTGTGATCGTTATACATGTTCTACAGCCCCTTTCTGAAAGATCCCACTTAAATTTCAAGTAAAAATCTAAGCCTTTTGAGGAAGCAGAAACATTTTCTCCTTTAAGGGCGGAGCTGAGACCACTAAAAAATTCCTGCTCACATCTTTCTATCACTTTTCTGTATCCCTGCCCCATCCACACCACATTAGTTCTGCTTCTTTTTAGCTTTTCTTCTCCACCTCCTCTTGAATATTTTTAATCTGGGCTCTTAGAAATCACTTTTCCTGCAATGGAGACAATGGAGATATATGAACAGTTACAACAATGAAGTGCAGTGAATACTTGGGAAAGAGACTTGTGTATCTTTCCCCCAAGATGGTGGCAAAGGAGTGGAGAACTCTTCTGATTAGAGGGGAAAGGACCATAGTTGGATCGTAGCTTTGGTCACATTTGATGTTTTGTGTGTGTGTGTGTGGAGAGAAAGGGGCTGAGGTCCTGGTTTCTGCACCCCATAATTCAAGGGGAGAAACTGAAAACCATAGCAGCAAGGAGGTTTCCTTCCTGGGGTTCAAGATCACATTCAGATGCTGAAGTTTCTTCTGGCCTCGTGGGAATAATATCTCTCTGCTGCCTCCTGCAGGGTTTCCTGGGCACTGCGTTTCTTGTCGAGGTCGAGGGAACAGGTCAGCAGAAGAAAGTAGCCAAAATGGGCACATCTACCCCTCCGACTTCCCCTGCCCAAAGCCCTACCCCCTCCATTGGTCACTAGCTAGTAGTCCGGTGCTGCTTTAGCACAGTATATACATCATCCACTTTGCTGAGTCTCTCAAAGAAAGGCAGTAAGTCAAGCAGCTCCGTGTCAGCCATGTTGTCAAACCATGAAGCCACAGGCACCTGCCAGGGGTGAAAAGAGGTAAGGAGTTACTGCATTGGTGGCTGTCGGTAATTCAAGTAAGGCTACAGGAAGCAACTATTTCATGCAAGCGCACTTCTTGATACGGTGTTATGGATTGCATATGATATTACTCTACTATTTAGCTTTCAATTGAAACACACACACACCTGCATGATGCATGGTCTTAAAAAAAAGACCACTTGGGCCCAAGTACCAAGTAGAAAACTATCCCCCTTGCCGCCTTCTTCAGCCATATATTTTCAGATCTGTTCAAGAGACAGCGCAGAGGGCCAAGGCTTCCAAATTGATACAGTTCCCTCCACATTTAGAAAGTTGCTAGCTCCCCCACCCCTTACTTACAGCATTATCAGGATGGAAGACATAAGAGGCCGGTGAATTGTCTACAATGATGATCTGTGTCAGATCGCGTCCCAGGCGGCTGAGGTCCTTGACATAATTACCCCGGTGGAAGACACATGACTCGCGAAAGAGCCGCGCACGGAAGGCTCCCCACTTGTCCAGCAGATCAGCCACCGGATCGGCATACTAAAATTGGAGATGATAAGGAAAAGTAGCTTGACTAGATTCTCCAGACATTCTAGTGGGAAGAGGGTGTGTTTGTGTGTAGTATTAGGATACACCATTTATTCCTATTGATTTATTTCCTGCCAAAATCCTGAAAGATTTGCATTCTGTGGGGCTACATTGGAAATAAAAATTAGTAAACTCTTCCTCCGGAAGAGGTCTGGCTTTTCCAACTAATTGTTAATAAAAGCAGGCTTGTACTGATGACGTTGTCCAGATTGTCTTTTAATCGCAAAAGACAGCGAAAAATCAGACTTCTACAGGACAAGTAGTCCTCGGCTTACAATCATTTGTTTACTGACCTTTAAAGATTACAATGGCAGTGGAAAACTGACTTACAACTGATCCTTGTATTTATGACCAGGGCAGCTTCCCCACTATCAAGTGATCAAATTTTCTTTGCTTGCTAACCATCATGTATTTATGTCTGTGGAGGTTCTTAGTCAACTAAGTCATGCATGATTGCATTTAAAAGACAAAGACCACTCTTGTGAAGATAGCAAAGTCCACATTTTGGGTGCACAGGACCACTGGTTTGAAAGAGGGGGTCAAAGAGGCCATCTATGTCAAAATTGAACAGCCCTCTCTCAACAGAGGAGGAGAAATATGACATTGTCTATCTCCAGTCTACAACACAGGCCTTTCAACAGTTCCAAGAAGGTTCCACACCCATTTGCACTACTCAGGTGACCCTGATAACACAGATAAACCTCCAGGTGGCCTCAATGACTCAATAAAAGAATGCAAATGACCAGCTGTCTGCAAGAAGTATAAATCCTTCCATTCCCCACCATCCAGTCAGAGCTGAAGAAGCTTCTTGGATGAGAAGTGAAACATCTTCAAAGAAAAACAAGAAAGTCCAGTTGCCTCTTGAAAAAGCACCTTGGGGACATGGTGTATTTACAACTGTTGTAGCATCCCAGGGCTATTTGCAACCTACTCGCCTGACTTCTGGCAAACAAAGTTAACGGGGGAATCCAGATTCATTCAATGACCTCATTTCACTTGACCACTGCTCTGATTCACTTAACAACTGTGGCAAAAAGGTCATAAAATCTGGTGCAACTCCCTTAACAAAGGCTCTGCTCCCAATTGTGATTCTAAGTTGAGGCCTACTTGTAGAACATTTGCTTTTTTTAGGATCAAGAAAAATGGTACAAAAGAAAAGTCCCAGCTTTGATATGTTTCCGAATTCTTCATCGAGCAAAATATGACAGAAATCCTGGGGAGAAGAGAAAATCCAAAGCACAGAGTCTTATTTCAGATAAGTGGGAATAGCTTTTTACTGCATCTTGCAAGAGGGAAGATGGACCAGGATTTCTGGATCAATTCTGAGTTTAGAATGGATCAAGAGGCCAACTGGATAGAAAGGTTGCCATGAGCATCTTCTTAAACTCTGTCTTTCTGTTGGCTAACTTCCTCCAAATTGAAGGCCATTACTCTGAACCCTTCTTGAGAAAGCAGGATGATAGGAGAAGGAGGAGAACCGTACCTTTGCCAGGCTAGCAGTGAAGAGTACACACTCAAAGAGCTCACCCATCCGCCTCAGAAACTCATCCACATGGGGTCGCTTCAGGACATACACCTGGTGAGAGTAAGAGAAATCATGGAAGGGGATCACGGAACAAGTTGAAGACGGGGGCTCTACATCCTACCTACTTGGCCAACAAACCGATAGACACAGTTCCTCTCAAAGAAGGCAGTGATCAGCATCAGAATAAGCCTACCTGAAGACTAGATGGAAAAACTGGTTGCCCAGAAAATGGCTGATATTTATTTATTTATGTATCATGCATATGTAATATTCTGCCTTTCTTCCAAAACTCTGGGTGGTTGAACAACCACCATTGAACATAATATTCAGTAAAGCACTGTGTATAAAAACAGCCACAAAACAGGCCCAAGCAATAAAACCTGAAACTGTAGAAACTGTATTTGTTGTTATGTTAAAATATGTATGGAGATGACAAAGCCAGAAAGGTCACTCTATGTCCAATGTTTTTTAATGTTTATTCAATAATATTTTTTTTTAAATACCCTGATCAGAATAAAATATCAACTAAACAAGATGGCTGAATCACTAAAATTAGGGTCTCTTCACCCACAAACAAAATGGAATCCCTGCCTAACGGAAAACCAACCATAGAGAGACTGGGTGCATGTCCAGCAATGAGGTGTTCCTGTGAATTGGGGTCACCCTGAAGATGGTTTGCTTTCATTTCATATTCCCCTTACCTCACAGGGGGCGGGGATCTTAAGTATTTCCTCCCCTAAAAGACCACACAGAATGAGTAGACGCCATTTGGAGGAGGCAGCCCCCACAGCAAACTGGAACTGCTCCTTATAGGACTTTATAGGTTATAAGCAGACCTTTGAATTGGGCACACAGCAGCAGTATGTCTCCCTGTTAACAGGCTGGCCATTAGGATCAGTACCAACTCTAATTTGCAAGTCATCTTCAAAAGCGTCCCCATGTAGAAAACCTGTTGTGGTGCTCTGAAAGTGTCTTGTGCCAAGAGCATGAGTCATAACTTCCAGGTAAAGGTTGCAAATGTACCAGCCTAGCTGGGTGAAAGTCCCCTGGCCATGACCTCCACCTACTGCTCCAGCAGGAGACATGAATCCTGGAGCAACCCAAGTCACAGGCATTTTCTATAGTGTTCTAGGGGATCAAATTCAGAATTATCGCTGGAACTGATTGCTCCTGGATAAACAGTGCCTCTGGTGAGAGAAAAGCAGAGATAAGAAAGAATGCAAGATCCCTTAGCAGATTAAAAGGCTAGTAAATGACACCTCTGCCCTGAGAAAAATCAGAGAAAGAGGCCCATAATAAACTCATCTTGATTTGGTATAAGAGAGGGCAGAGGGAAGGGTTTGAAGATTCAGTTCTTATGCCCGTATAACAATAAAATAGACTTCCGGGAGTCCTTGCTTTGTCTTGTTTCCTGATCTGGCCTTCCTTGAAGGCCTGATATTCAGTCCAGCAGAAGCCACGAGTTTAGCAATATTGCTAAACCCCAGACCTATTCAAGTGAGGGAGGGCAACCCTAACCAAAGCTAACCGCAAAACTGTTTTAGAAGCTCCAACTTGCTGGGATTTACTTTCATCTTGTTCCTACCATCCAGATCCTCAACCTAGACACTGAGTTACGGCTTCACAGCAGCTCAGTCACAACAGAGAGAACACTGTTCTGTGGAGGGTCACTAGGATGTTGTGGATAGCTCACTGCAAACTGACAGATGATCTCTCCCCAAGGTTTCATACAGAAGTTAAATTGGCACGAGAATGGCACTGCTGGGTTAGAAGAGGGGACGTGTGGATGATCCTTCTCTTGCAGCAGTAGCCCAAAACTACACCTGCCACACTTCATGCTGCGTAATCGGCTGTGAGAATAAACCTTGAAGAACAGGAGGAAGAACTGTAGCCAAGGCAATAGTCAAATAAGAGAAATCTTTGACTAAAGCATGGAATTGGACCCTCCCTAGTTATCTTTAGGACAAAGACAGGGAGGGGAGAGGCACATTCAGAGTTGCACACTTCTGTTACTAGGACCCTGTAATAAAGGTTCATTTTATTATTCATGACTTTGGTGTTCAAGCCTGGTCTACCTCAAAGGACTGATACCCTGCAGAACACTGAAGACTTACGGCCCCCAACCTCAAAACCCTTAGCTGACCTATGAAGCCAAGGTACTTCTAGATACAGTCCTTCTCTGGCACTTGCTCTGATTTTACTTACTGGATTTTTACCAAGCACAGAGAAAGAAATCAAGGTGTCCTCCACCTTGAAGATCCTCCGCAATCTAGAGAAAGGCTGGGAAAAGACAGCTTGTACCCTTTGCGCAACGAGAAGATCCCCACATTTCAACACGCAGCACACAACATCCATCTGAAATGGTTCAAACTCCAAGGTAGGGAATGATGCCACTGGGCAATCTCATCTGAGAACTATTCCAAGCATGCTGAACTGTCGATTCCTCTTTGAAAGCGAGGACGTATAACTGTCATGCCCACCGTGATTGATGGTGCTGGCTGCCTCCAAGGCCAAGTAATCGAGAACAGGCTGGTTGCAGTACCTACAGCCTATCCTGGATTACTTGAACCTAGCCGCAGCCTTTGTAAATGAGAATAGCAATCACGACGTATATGGAGGTTTTGGATTTCAATCTCAGCTCCATCACAGCTCAGCCTGACCAGTGTTTAGGAGTATAGAGAAGATTTCCATATGTTGAATCAGACCATTAGGGTTCACATGGTCTAATGATCAGACTTATTTTTCTTAACCGATCTGGACATGCTAGGGTTGAGTGGAAGATCTTCTCATGGAAATCGATACTGTACTACCAGATGGACCTTTCCCCTCACTCTGCTGTCAAGGGATTTCCCATAACAACCATTACCCATACAGATTTAATGTGAAATATGTCTGCCACACTAGGACCATCCAGGTTGGCGACAAGCTCTCTTCTCCCATTTTTCAGCATAGATTCCATACCTGGTGCATGACCCCGTCAATCTCCACTGGGATGATGAAATCTGCATTGTTCACCGGCTAGAGAGGAGGAAGGAAGCACGAGGTGAATCACACCTTCTAAAAGACTTCTTCCCACTACCCATCTCCCTGGTTTTGAAAAAAGTTATGTTGGAAACACTTCCTGGGTTTCTGAAACAACCTCAGCTTCAATTTTTGCTCTGCCAACAAATAACTCCTTCCTTCATCCACTCCAATAGTTTGGAGGAACCAAGTTTGGGGAAGGCTGCTGTGATGAAGAAAATTTAAAAAATGCAGCTGTTAAAAATCTCACTTAATAAAACTGCCTGGAATGAAAATCAACGGAGGAGGAAGGAAGAAAGAAAGAGGAAGAGAGGTAAGTATGTAAGAACTGACCTTAAAGGAACTATGTACTAATGTCTCATCCAAGTCAATCACCACACAGATTTTACTGGCATCTTGGGGTTTGATTTCTGGCAACAGGTATTTGACTGTGGTCTGCAGAGTGTGAAAGACAGAGAAACATGTACACATAAATTTAAACATCTGGATTAAAAAAATACAGAAGCAAGGAATTTCAACCTCTGACACCTGGTGTGAGGGACATTGGGAATTAACCTGTAAAGAGCATGAATGCTCTACAATCAGAAGGTTATGTGTTTTGTGAAAAATGGATGCGGTCTCCTTTTAGTTTGCTTCCCCATATTAGCATCAAGGAATATTCGGCAGGTATCAAAATCTCTGTCCTCAGTTCTCTATAGAACAATATTAGTCAGAAGGATAATCAGCAACCAAGATAGAAAGAATCTGTCTCGCCTGCCTGCCTGCCTGCCTGCCTCTCTGTCTCTCTCATCATCATCATCATCTGTCTGTCTATCTATTCAGCATCTTTCTCTCTGTCTATTCAGCATCATTATCTCTATCTATCTAATCATTATCTATCTATCTATCTATCTATCTATCTATCTATCTATCTATCTATCTATCTATCTATCTATCTATCTA